>JANKOE010000004.1:16734188-16753975 GCA_026284465.1 Erythroxylum citrifolium
ATGAATTAGGAGTCAACAAGTGCATAATTGCTTAAGAAAATAGGGCTAATTTATAGTATAAATTTGGTTCAATCAGTTAGTCGCCTATCTTATGGAAGAATAAAAGACAACACACTGTGTCACATTCTTCTACGGAAGCTGAATATCGTTCCATGGCCACTGTTACCTACGAGTTGATTTGGCTTAAGAGTTTGTTGTGTTCACTTGGTGTTTTGCACATGCACTCGATGCGTCTGTACTGTGATAATAAAGCTGCTCTTCATATTACATCCAACCCGGTCTTCAATGAGCGTACTGTTAAAGTAGTGCTTTAAAGACAATCACCTTTAGCACTTTTGTACAAACTTTATTTTGATTAATAAAGTAAAAGACAATTTTCATTAATTTGATGTTCATTTATTTATGAATTGATGTCATTCTTAAATCGATTAATGAAGTCCATGGCATAAAAACATAGCATAAAGGAAATCTTGATGAGATCATGATAATGAGATTCTTATCATATGCAATTATGTTAGTATCTAAATTATCCCTAGTCATAGGATTAATGAGATATGACATTGTTAATCCAGATAGACTAGCACATGTTATACTCCTTAATTTGATCAAGCAGTGGATCTCATAAATTGTAAGCATGAGATGTTTAGAGTTAACATGTGGATGCTTACTAAGAGTAGTTAGTACATCGGATGACCCATTATGAGATTATCATATGGATGATCTATTAAATGTCTGTGATTAATCTCATCAAAGCAATGATGCAAATATCCTTAGACTTGAGGTACTCAAAGATATCTTGGATACTGATCCTGTGCTTTGACACCATTCTTTGTTGCCTCAAAATGAGGTCGCTCATAGGGTGGTGATTGGGTACAAATATTGGTATTCGAAGGTAATTAGGTAGCCAATAAAGAATTCACCACTCCTGATAGAAGGAGATGATACCCACGGTCTCTTATCGGGGTCATTATTCGGGAGTTTCTGGCTATAGTAATTATATGTCATAAAGAGAGTCTTCAATGACACATAGAGTACTAGGACAAGAACTAAAATGACTTGGACTATATCTGGCATAGTCAGTCTAGTGGGAGTTGACACATAGCTCATACTCTAAACCAAGTGGGGTATAGGATGGTGAAGAGATGAATTGCACTGTAATTGATTATGGAAAGGTTCGTAAGTCGGATAATTAATTATCGAAGAGTTCGATTGTTAACCCTTAATGACCCATTATGAGATTATCATATGGATGATCTATCAAATGTTTGTGATTAATATCATCATAGCAATGGTGTAAATATCCTTAGAATTGAGGTACTCAAGGATATCTTAGATACTGATCTTGTGCTTTGACACTATTCTTTGTTGCCTCAAAATGAAGTCGCTCATAAGGTGGTGATTGGGTACAACTATTGGTATTCAAAGGTAATTAGGTAGCCAATAAAGGATTCACCACTCCTAATAGAAGGAGATGATACCCACGGTCTCTTATCGAGGTCATTATTCGAGAGTCTCTGGCCAGAGCAATTATGTGTCATAAAGAGAGTCTTCAACGACATATAGAGTAATAAGATCCTTAGGACAAGAACTAGAATCACTTGGCCTATATCTGGCATAGTCAGTCTAGTAGGAGTTGACACATAGCTCATACTCCAAACCGAGTGGGGTATAGGATGGTGAAGGGATGAATTGCATGGTAATTGATTATGAAAAAGTTCGTAAGTCGGATAATTAATTATCAAAGAGTTCGAGTATTAATCCACGTACATTCTGGTAAATTGGCATCATGAAACCCTTAATGATTTGCTTGAATTAAGAGTTGATTCAAGTGACAAAAATAACTGGGAACCTAAGGGCCACACGCATAAAAAGATTGGATAAAAAACAAAGTGTGCTTGACTGTCAATTAAGCAGGCCACGATCATGACCGACTTAATGATAGGTGGTACATAAGTGAGTTCTTCACTTATGTGCACACAAAAATTTTTACCCAAAAAACACACTCAATAGAGGGGTTAAGGATCCAAAAGAGTTCTGGAAGTTGACAAGAGTGATCTTGAGATTTATTCATACAATTTTAAGCAATTGTTGCATGAGATTAATTACATGTGACTTGGTCTTGATCAAACTCTCACTAGAGCGTCTACTTGAACTCATCTTGTTTGGTGCTCTAACCACCCTTATACACTGTTTTTTCTTCATCTTTGTGTACTCTCTTGAGGCCAAGGAAGGTGATTAGTGTTTGCTACAACCCAAACAAGGAGAAGATTCAAGAAAGGAGGTGTATTAGCAAGGTGCATATGCTGTAATTTCATGTTCTTATAATTTGTTTTATACATGCACATAGATTTTGGATTTTCTGGGGATATCATGGGGTTGGAATTTTGATTCTAACACTTCCACTACCTTGTCATGTATATGATGCATGGACCCATGGCCCTCCAACAGTGGTGTCAGAGCAAGTTATGCATGTATAAGATGATCTATTGAAAATGTGCAAACTGTTTCCTGGGTTGTGACTGACATACATGTTGATTTAAAAAATTCGTATAAATTGTAGAAAAATACTTTTTATGATTTTCTTTCATAGAAATGTTTATAAGATGTTATATTATGTTTTTGTCAAATTAAATTTCAATTGAATGTCATCTTCTATTTTATTGAGAATTAATCTCAAGTTAGTTCATATGTTGGTTTCTGGGAATTTCTGGAAAATAGAATGTATGTGCTAATTTTGAAACTTTCTTAATAAATATAGATTTTTTTTCAATTTTCTTTCACAAAAATGCTTATAAGGTGTTACATTATGTTTTTGTCAAATAAAAATGTAATTGAATGTTATTTGTATTTTATTACGATTTTAATTTCAGCCTAATGCATGTATGAAGTTTTAGGAAATTCTAGAAATCTGATGAACATGCATGCTTGTAAATTCCATAATAATTTTATAAAAAATTATTTTTATGAATTTCTTCATGACCATGCACATATGATGTTGTCACGTGTATGAGATGCATGAAACATGTTTTTGAAGTGATTGATTATTTATTCTCGATTTTACATGCATGCTGGTGGTGTATGACAAATGTTAATGGACATATGATGTGCTGGATAATTCCACTTAGTTTATAAAAAATTCCTAAGAATTAGATTCTGGAATTTTTAATTAGGCACATTTATAATGTTTATATGTCTTTGGAATTTTTCCAGAATTAATTGAACTTGATTCAATTAATAGATCAAGTTAAAGTAAACACTAGTCAGCTTTTTGAAAGTTGATGGGGTTGACTTGTTTGATGACTTATGTGTATTTTTTTTGGTTATAAGACCTTGAAATTATTTTTATGAGCTAAGAAATGTATTATTTGATGATAGTAGCACGCTAAGTGCATATGTTTGAAATTAGGGTTTTGGAAAATTTTCGGACATCAAATTGGTCTCTTTAGTGTCTAGTAGGTTAACTAATTTATCTTGATAATTTTGGCCGTCAAGATATTTTTGGCTTGTGCTGAAATTGTCTAGATAAACTTGAGATGACCTAGGGATTTTTAGATGACTAATTGATGTTTGGAAATTTTGGAAACCCTAGGGATTAATTTAGAATTAATCCAAGTAGAACATAGCATTTCTAGTGTGACTAGAAAAAGGCAAATGTATTAGAATTAAAGTGTCTAACTTGGACATCAAATAATTGAATTTTTGGGTTCCTAATTGAATCACATTTTCAAATTAGCCGAGACTAACTCTAGTACTCAGATTCGGTTCAAGAGTTGAATCGAATCACGAACTTTGGATGTATAGTCAAGTTACGACCTAAATTAAACCTCCTTTGTGTGTTAAATGCATTAGATGCATTCTAAGGGTGGTTATGGACATAGGCCCAATTTAATTGAGTTGTCCATAATTTGAATATATATGTGATATATATATATATATAATACCATCCAAGTATTGATGAGACCTAAGAATAAATCCCTCAACCAAAATATTAGGACTTACGCCTTCTATTGATATAGTAAAAACCATAATTCTTTTAGTGTTGGGTTGTTGGGCAAACTTAAGCCCACTCTACACGAATATGTTCAAACCATGGAAATTAGATTTTCAGATTAATGGGTTGGTCCTAACTGGAAGCATTGATTTGTTGGGTAAACCCAAGGCCAACATGGATAGAGGTGAAGTTAGCTAGTATATATGGGATGTGTATGCATCAAGAGTTGATAACCCAATGAGTGTGCTAAATCAACAGTTGATGGCACAAGTCGATAGTTGCATAATTGAATGTAATTGGTATGAATGATACCTACCGATTGACCTAAGGTGGCTTGTTGGGTAAATCCAGGGTCATTCTTAGTGATATTGGATATCAACCCATTAGGAAAATTATAATTTTTCTCAAATTCATGGTGAGGGCTATGGATTTGGATAAAATAGTGGGACCCATAATGCATGTGATTAAAGTCCTTATCGATATGAATTTATGTACATTCTAGCGCTTTCTCTTATTCTTCTAGGTTATTAAATCGTCACGAGGTCTTTGTCTAGTGTGAACTTACGCTCTCTACCTGACTCCAATAAACTCACGGGACCAAACTTCTTAGATTGGCTACAAAATTTGAAAATTGTTCTCAAATATGAGAAACTAGGATATGTCCTAAATGAGCCACTTCCCGATTCCCCTGCTGTCGATGCCTCTTATGAAAATTAGAAAGCTTACAAGAAGCGACTAGATGATAGTGACCTGGCTAGTTATATTATGCTGGCCTCTATGTCACAAGAACTACAAAAGTAGCTTGAGGCTATGGATGCTCATACCATAGTCTACCATCTAAGGAAACTTTTTAATTAGCAAGCTCGGTTTGAAAGGTTTGAGACCTCGAGGTTGCTCTCACTCTAAGATGGTTGAGGGATCGTCTCCAGTGCAGTATTCGCTGAAGATGAATGGATACATTGAAAGGTTAGCCAGTTTGGGTTTCATAATAGATCATGAATTAAGTATAGACTTAATTCTGATTTGTTTGAATGATAGTTATTCACAGTTTGTGCTTAACTATCGGATGAACCAAATATCCACTTCGATACTTGAATTGATTAATCTACTCAAAACAGCTGAGCAAACTATCAAGAAGGACAGTAAGGCTATGATGCTGGCGGACTTTGCTTCTGTTTCTCATAAGAGGAACCAAAAGAAGAAGAAGAAGTCCGAGAAGCCAATGGGAGGTGTAGCCAAGAAGAATGCAAAGATGAAAACACCAAAGAGAATATGCTTTCATTGCAACAAGGAAGGGCATTGGAAGAGGAACTGTAAAGCCTATCTGGAGTCACTGAAGCAGAAGAAGGCATTAGATGCTCCACCGTCTACTTTAGGTATGTTATTTGTCATTAAGGTTAATACTATTTCTAATCATAATATTTGGGTATTAGATACCATTTATGGCTCACACATATGTGTTAATATTTAGGGCCTCAGGGATAGTAGACTGCTCAAGAAGGGAGAGTTGGGTGGTGGGAAATGGAGCAAGAGTTGTTGCATTAGCTGTAGGGACCTATGTTTTGTATCTTCCTAGTGGGCTATAGTTAATTTTGGATAATTGCTATTATGTACTCGTTGTGATAAAGAAAATTGTATATGTTTCATGTCTTAATAAAACGGGATGTCATTTAACTTTTTCAAGCAATGGTTGTTCAATTATGTTGAATGAAATGTTGTATGGTACTGTTACATTGTGCAATGGTATATACATATTAGATATGTGCACTCCAATTTTAAATATCAATGACAATAAAAGACAAAAACTGGATAATTTAAAATCATCTTACTTATGGCATTGTCAACTTGGCCATATAAGTGAGAGACACATGGCTAAGTTACACTGGAGTGGTAGCTTAGGGTCATTTGTGACATATGTGAATGTTGCTTATTAGGCAAGATGACTAATTACCTTTTAAAGGGAAGGGTGAACGAGCGAATGAGTTATTAGACCGAATACATTTTGATGTATGTGATCCAATGTCCATTCATGCTATAGGTGGTTTTATGTACTTCATTACCTTTATCGATGATTATTCACGATAAGGGTATGTGTATCTAATAAGATACAAGTCTGAAGCATTTGAAATGTTCAAACAATTTAGACATGATGTAGAGAAACAACTCAGTAAAAGTATTAAGACACTTCAATCAAATCGAGGTAGTGAATACATGAACGAGGAATTTCTAAGTTATCTCAGGGATAATGGGATTGTATCCCAATGGACTCCACCTTACACACTGCAACATAATGGTGTGGCTGAAAGGAGAAACTGAACTTTGTTGGACATGTTAAGGTCAATGATAGGCTTAACAAATCTACCAAAATCCTTTTGGAGTTATGCACTTAAGATTATTGATTATGTGATAAATAGAGTCCCTTCAAAAGTGGTTGATGTTACACCATACGAGATATGGTCTAACCAAAAATCCTATCTTTCTCATATGAAAGTTTGAGGTTGTCCAGCTTATGTGAAGCGGATTCAATCAGACAAGTTTGAAGTGAAATCTAATAAATGTCTATTTGTAGGATATCCTAAGGAAATAATTGGATTTCTGTTCTACAATGCTTTAGAGCAAAAGGTAAGGAATTTATCTCAAAGCATGCTGTCTTTTTAAAGAAAAAGTTTCTTCTAAGTGAAGACAGTAGGAGCAAAGTTGAACTTGTTGAAGTTTATAATGCTCAAACAGGCGCAGATCAACTACCTGAACCCGAGATTGTTGTTCATGGAGATGAGACAACAGTTGAACCATCTGACATACGAAATGTTCATAGGTCAAGTAGGATACGTAATGTTCCAGAGAGATATGGTTTTCTCGTAAGCGAATATAATGACGTATTGCTCATAGAGGATGATGACCCTACAACCTATGAAAAGGCTCTGAAGAGTTCAGAATCTAAAAAATGGCTTCAAGCCATGAAGTCCGAAATGGATTCCATGTTTGAAAACCAAGTGTGGACTTTGGTTGACCTACCCGAAGGGCTAAAACCCATAGGGTGCAATTAGATATGGTAATGTGATCACAAATGAAGCGAGACTAGTCACTAAAGGTTATCGTCAAAGATAAGACGTTGACTATGACGAGACTTTTAGCCCCATAGCCATGCTTAAATCCATTAGTATACTCCTAGCCATTATTGCTCATTATGATTATGAGATGTGGCAAATGGATGTGAAGACGATTTTCCTGAATGGAAACCTAGCTGAGGAAGTGTATATGATACAACCCGAGGGCTTTATATCTAAAGATGGCAAAAAGGTATGCAATCTTCAGAAATCCATTTATGGATTGAAGCAAGCATCTAGGAGTTAGAATATCCGATTCGATGTGACAATCAAAGAGTTTGGTTTCTCATAAAATCCGGATGAACCTTGTGTGTACAAGAAGGTTAGTAGGAGTACTATCATATTCCTTGTGTTATATATGGATGACATGTTACCACTAGGAAATGATGTCTCATTTTTACAATTTGTCAAAATTTGGTTGTCCCCAAATTTCTCAACGAAAAACCTTAGAGAAGCAACTTATATATTGGGAATAAAGATCTATAGAGATAGATCAGGGAGGTTGTTAGGTCTTTCACACTCTATATATATAGATAAAGTGCTAAAGAGATTTTGCATGGAGCAGTCCAAGAAAGGATATCTTCCCTTAACTCATGAGATAACACTCTTGAAATCTATGTGTCCCTATAACACCCCCTATACAGATCCTATAACCATCCATCCATAAGGAAACCAATTTCCTGTACATACATTCACGACATGCATTTTGTTTCAATGCTATACATATACACATTACAAAACTCCCCAATGCTTAACATTATCATTTAACAGTAGTAAAACATTTTTACATTTACATGGTAAACCAAAAGAAAAACATACAATTTCCTTTAACCAATCATCTTTAACTAAAAAAGCCTTCCAAAAGTACTTTTTCTTCTATTTGTTGGCCTTGGTCCTTATAGATGTTCCCTGTCCCTCAATCCTATGACTTGGACCTACACGGATTAATACCCGTGCTAAGCTTGAAAGCTTAGTGGGGAAACATTTGGTTTGGATGACCACTCACAACAGTCATCTGCCAAGCACATACATTCATAAACATCGCATAAATATAAATAATAATGGCATAATTAATCAAATAAATAATGCAAACGTGCTTCAATATTTTTTCATATACCATAAATTCACCTTCAAAACTTAAACATTGATATTCAACACTCAATGATACAAATTATCAATACAAATGCAAATGCTCATTCATATATTGATTATTTATGTTGTCATACTATATTTCTTATTTATATCTCTTCACTTTATTTTTTGTGTTAGGCCTACACATTTTTAATGAGTGTGGATAACGGGTGCTGTGGATATCTGAAGATATCAAACTGGGGATACTCGAAGGTATCAAATTATGGGTACCTAAAGGTATTAAACTGTGGATACCTGAAGGTATTGAACTATGAACACCGGTGGTATCAAACTGTAGCAGCTGCACTATAACCCTATAGACATGCCTATCTATCCACAACTAAGACAATAAAGCAAGCATTATAACATTTCCTTTAACCATTTGCAAATTTCACGATTCATATATCAACAAATCATATGATATACATTTCAAGTCATAGAATCTATATATGTGTTCATATATGTAAGTCATAACTTACCACCATTAGAAGGGTGCCAAAATCTTACTTTTATAATCATACTATACATATATGAGCCATAAATACGCAAACAAATCATTTACGTACATGTAAGTTTTCTTTGGAATGCATTAAGCTCAATCTTAAATTCTAATGTTCAGTAACCTAATTCACACATGGAAATTCCTACTTCATTTATTTGGAGGTGTTTGAAAGGATTCATACACATTCAAAAAGATTCGGATAAGTTTCGGTAAAGATCGGAGACAAAAACAATGCGATGGTTGTGACAAACACTCTCTCCATTCATACCACTACTTGTTTCTTAATATGCATATAGAAAAAGTCAGAACTGGGTTTCGAGGTCTTCTATACATTTTTTCCTTTATATCTATAGTTTCTATAGCACTAATAATCAGATCATTTGGACTTCTAAATCATGAGATATGGACAAAATATTCCAAGTTGCTCCAAAATAGGGACAGCATCAGGTCACATTTTTCGATCTCAATTTCCAAGGTCATCGAGACAAAATTAAGTAAAAGTCCCTTCTACAGATGTTTATCTCTATGCCTTAAGTCTCATATGAAACTGAAATCACACAATTAGGAGGTATGTAGGCTGAGTTATGACTCAAAAAATGTGACTGACTCAAACAAACCCTAAACAGAATTCTACTACACGATACTCTCATCATATACGACCAAGTTCATGCAAAGTAACACCAAAATAACACCAACAATCATCCTAGAAACCATTCCATATCCAACTGAATCTTTATATCCATTTAATCATACACAAATACATAAATCAACTAAGTGAAGTCACAAACTTGAAAATTGATAAAGTAGGTCTTCTATTGCCTTTCCTTCCTTTCCTCTTTGGCTTTGCTTGACCCACCAACTAAAAAAACCAAAAATATACCTCTCAATCCCAATTACATCCTTATAATTTCATTCCTTCATAAGCAAAGTAAGAATAGATAAAGGTGAAGAGAAAATCCCTAACTTTTACCTTGATTTCCACCTAAGATTAGCTTGATTTCTTACATGAAAAATGATGGTATGAAAAAGGTGAAATATAGAAGACAAAAATCAAAACTTAGAACCCCCAAAATTTTGTGCATCTCCCCTCTCCATATCCCCATTCCAGAGCTTTCAAGACCCGCACATATGCTTTATTCCTATTGGACACACATGCTTTATTATTATTGGTCACATATGCCTTAATCTAATTGGTCCATGTGTTAACTTTAGAAAAATTGCATATTGGTCCTGCTTCTTCCTTTACTTCCCACATTGTCCTTCAATATTATAGATTAATTTCATTCCCCTATGTCTTAATTTTCTAATGTAACAAAATTCATGCAATTTGGTTAATTACTCCGGGAGTTATACCCAAAACACTACCAACTATTCGAAAATAGGGATAACAACCATAAGTCAACTTCAAACCATAATTAAAAAACATTATAGGCACAATAAAATTTCGGTTCCTTCATGAAAGTTTTAAATCTATGTCTCTAGATTAATTTCCAATTGGAATTATCCAATTTGGAGATCTACAGACCAAGATATGGCCAAATTATAGAAATTTGTTCAGTGAAACCTATCCATTCAATGAGGTACATATCCCAAATCAACTAACTTCGATCTTATCATGCAAGAGCAACACAAAAATACATCCAATTTAACCAAAAATGTCCCATTTACTTATGGAATACTTCTTTTGTCAATTCCCCTCACATCACATTCATAAATCCAACAAAGATATCAAAATTTTCCATACATATTTCACGTCTAAGAATGTATGCCCATGCTGAAGCGAACAAATTATCCATTTACCCTTGTCTTTTACATTAAGTACCATTGTATCTCTTACTATACTTAGATGTACATAATTCATTATGTTCACTTCTTAATACACCCTAGACATGCTATAATACTTCTAAGGTATATGTTAGGGCGTACAGTCCCAAAACACAAGATGAGAGGACTTGTATGAGTTTGATTTGTTATGCTTCGACAATAGGATCAATCATGTATGCTATGTTATGTACAAGACTCGATATATCGTATGCTCTAAGTGTTATGAGCAGATATCAATCAGATTCTGGTGAGTGTTACTAGGTGGCTGTCAAGAATATTTTAAATTACTTGAGAAGGACTAAAGATGTATTCTTCATCCCATCTTTTTTTATGTCAGAAATCAAGAAAATCTTAGGTAGAAATCAAGGTAAAAATTAGAGATTTTCTCTTCGCCTTTACCTTTTCTTACTTTGCTTATGAAGAACTGAAATTTCTCTTCACCTTTACCTTTTCTTACTTTGCTTATGAAGAACTGAAATTATAAGGTTGGAAGTGGGATTGAGATGTGTATTTGTGATGTTTCTAGTTGGTGAGTCAAGCAAAGCCAAAGAGGAAGGGAAGGGAAGGCATTAGAAAAACTACTTTGCCAATTTTAAGGTTTTGGACTACACTTAATCTAGTTTCTCTTTGTGTGTATGTTTGAATGGATACAAATATTCATTTGGATGGGGAATGGATGTTGGGATGATTCTTTGGTGTTATTTTGGTGTTATCTTCGGATATCTGTAGCTCCCGTTATCCACACCTATAGGAATGTGTAGGCCTAACATAGAAAGTAAAGTAAATAGTTATAAATAAGAAATACAACATGAAAACATATATAATTAGTATTGATAAGCATTTGCATTTGTATTAATAATTTGTATCAATGAGCGTTGAATATCAATGTTTGGTTTATAAATATGAATTTACAGTATATGAGTTGTGATATTTCTGAATGTGTGTGCTTAGCGGATGGTTGCTGTGAGTGGTCATCTAAACTAAGTGTTTTTCCCACTAATCTTTCAAGCTTAGCACGGGTGTTAATCCGTGAAATTCTAGGTTATAGGAGTAAGGTACAGAAAATATCTGTAGGGACTAAGGCCAACAGTTAGGAGTAAAAAGTAAGGAATTGTATGTTTTCTTTTTGGATTATCATGTAAATATAAAGATATAATACTACTTTTAAATGATAATGTTAAGTGATGCGAAATTTTCTAATGTGTATATTTATAGCATTGAATAGAAATGTATGCCATAAATGTATGTACAGGAAATTGGTTGCCATGTATATGGGTGGTTGTAGATTCCATATAGTGGTGTTACATTTTGTAATAAGAGTCCAGTAATATGTGATATGGTTTGGTGTTGAGTTTGCCTAATATAGATGTCCTTATTTTCTTATAAATAGTAGAGATGGAAAGATCTCGTGAAACTGAGGATGAGTTAGTTGATAGTCTGGTAGGGAGAGATCAATCAGTTTCGGGTCCTCCTAAGCCTCTAAGGGGTGAAGTATCAGTACCATCAATACTTAAGGAGATGTTTCTAAAGCTCTCCCATGATATGCTAAGATTGATGGATATAATGACCACGCCTAAAGCTCCCATGGAAGCTTTAAGAAAGCATAGGGTGGAAAAATTTGTGGGTGTGATTATAGAAGAATCAGATAAAGTAGAATACTAGTTAGAGTGGACATAGAGTGTCCACCCAAATAAATTGTTATCTGTGTTATCTCTCTTCTACAAGGGGCAGCCTATGATTGGTGGAAATTAGTCGTACTGCATCCTCAACTACCTAACCATCTAACTTGGGAGTTCTTTACCCAAGAGTTCAAGAAGAAATGTGTCACATAAGCTTAGAAAGTAGTTCAATGGAAGCAATTTCTAAATTTGAGACAAAGAAACCTACATGTGGCTAAGTATGAAAAGGAGTTCAGCCGACTCAACAGGTGTGCTCTAAAGCCTATTCTGACAGAGGCCTTCCAATGCAGACAATTTAAAGATGGATTGAATAATTGCATTAAAGAGTATTTAGTGGCAGTAACTTCTCTACAATAGGTGAGCTACTATCAACTAGTTAAAGTAGCTATCAGAGTATAGAAGTAAGAGACAACCGAGAGAGAAAGGGCACAAAGTATGAGTTTCTCTAAAGGTGGCTTATCTTGGGGTAAAAGAACCTGAGACTCATAGGGTGCGTCCCTAACAAAATCAGTTTATATTCCAGCCATCAAAGGAGTCACAGATAGTTTGCAACATCTAATAATGGTAGAGGCTCTTCAGTTAGACAGGAAAATGGATCATTAGAGTGCCCACATTTTACTAGGAGACATTGGGGCACATACAGGTGGTTGATTAGGGCCTGTTTTAAATGTGGGGGTATAAATCACCTGATGGCTAATTGTTCACAAAGCTCAAGACATATTAGAGCATCTCAAGGGAGCAGAGGGGCATCTAATGCACCTATTGCATCTAGAGGACAAGGTAGAGGTAGAGGTGGACTAGGCCAGACTAGGACCACTCTAATTACAACATCTGAGTCTATTGATCATCTTGCAGCACCAGTTAGTCAAGCACGGACATATGCTATGAATTCTTGTGAGGAGTAGGACGCCCTATAAGTTATAGTTGGTATCTTATCTCTTTTTGATCTTGATATGCATACATTGATAGATCCCGATTCCACTTATTCATACATTTGCACTGGGGGAGTGTGTGATAGAATGTTATCAGTAGATCGACTAGCCTATGATATAAATGTGACTACTCCATTGGGCTATAACGTATATATGAATATAGTGTATAGAGATTGTCTTATTATAATCCATAGGAAACAATTTGCTGTTGATCTAATAGAGCTACCCTTCCATGAATTTGACTTAATTTTAGGCATGGATTGGTTATTCAAACACCAAGATATAGTTAATTATGGTTGAACACAGTTATGCTCAAAGATTCTGATGGTTCAGAAACAACGATGCATGATATTCGGTCTAGTCCTTTGACTAACGTAATATCAGTTGTGCAAGCAAGATGACTTTTTAGAAAAGTTTGTGAGGCATATTTGGCTTAAGTACTTGATTAAAAAAAAGTAGAAGGTGAACTTACAAGACATACTAGTAGTAAAAGAGTTTCCTAATGTGTTCTTAAAAGAGTTACCGGGTTCGTCATCTAAGAGGGAGGTAGAACTATCTATTAAGGTTGTATTTGGTACTGCTCCTATTTCAAGGACACCTTATAGAATGACTCTTATAGAGTTAAAGATCCAGTTATAGGAGCTTTTCTATAAGGGTTTTATCCGGCCCAGTGTGTCACCATGAGGAGTGCCAGTGACATCCTACAAATGTGTATAGACTATAGACAGTTGAACAAGGTGAAAGTTACAGAAGTGTTCTCTAAGATTGATTTGCAGTCGAGTTATTATCAGCTTTGGGTAAAAAATGTAGATGTTTCAAAGACTACATTCAGAACCTGATGCCCATTATGAGTTCCTGGTGATGCCTTTTGGGCTAACTAATACACTAGCTGCTTTCATGGATTTGATGAATAGGGCGTTTCGACCCCCACTTAGACCAATTTGTTGTGTTGTTTATAGATGAAATATTTGTCTATTCAAAGAACGAAAAGGAATATGTTTAGCATTTGAGAATTGAGCTTTAGACTTTGAGAGGGAAGCAATTATTTGCCAAATTGAGCAAATGTGATTTTTGACTAAAGCAAGTTTCTTTCCTCAGGCACATCATCTCTTTGGAAGGTATCAGGGTAGATCCTAGTAAAATTGAGGTGATTGTCAATTGGAAGTCGCCTCTGAATATGACAGAAGTGAAAAGTTTTCTTGGCTTAGCTGTTTATTATCGGCACTTTGTCAAAGGGTTCTCAATAATTACTTCTCTAATCACAAAGTTACTTCAGAAAGGTACAAAGTTTGAATGGAATGATAGATGTCAAGTTTGGTATTGAGTTGTTAAAGAAGATCCTCACCAAAGCTCTAGTTTTCACACAACCAACTCTGGGCAAAGAGTATGCCAAGTATAGTGATGCTTCAAGGAATGGTCTAAGTTGTGTACTGATGCAAGATGGGAAAGTGGTGGATTATGCCTCGATACAGTTAAGCCGCATGAACAGAATTACCCTACAGATGATTTAGAATTAGTAACGGTGGTGTTTTCCTTGAAAATTTGGCGACACTACTTATATGGGGAAAGATGAAGAGTATGCACGGATCACAAGACTCAAAAGTACCATCTAGCCTATTGAATCCCATCCCTATTCCATAGTAGAAATGGAATAATATCACTATGGACTTTGTTACGGGTCTACCCCTTATACAGAGAAAACGTGATACAGTATAGGTTATAGTGGACAAGCTCACCAAATCAGCTCACTTTATACCGATCTGACCTGATTATTCTATGGATCGGTTAGTTGAGTTATAAGTGAATGAAATTGTTCGGCTACATGGAGTGCCATTTTCAATTGTTTCTAACCAAGACCTATGGTTTACATTAAGGTTTTGGAAAATTTTGCAAACAACTTTAGGTTCTTAATGAAGCTTCAGCACAACCTTTCACCCACAAACTGATGGGCAATATGAGAGAGTTATATAGGCGTTGGAAGACATGCTTAAGGCATATGTTACTGAATTTCCAGGTAGTTGGGATGGATACATTCCTTTGATGAAATTTGCCTACAATAATGGTTATCAGTCCAGTATAGGTAGAACCCTGGTTTATTGGACAGAATTGATTGAGAACAAGATGATTGGGCATGACATAGTGAAAGACACAGAAGAGAAAGTGAGGGTTATTTAGAAAAGATTGAAGGCTACAATGATAGATAAAAGCCATATGCTAATTTGAAGAGGAAAGATATTGAATATATGGTAGGTGACAAAGTTTTCTTAAAAGTTTTGCCCTGGAAAAAGGTGTTAAGATTTAGGAAAATTCCTAAATTTATTGGTTCATATGAAATCCTTGAAAGGATTGGATCAATGGCATACAAGTTGGCACTTCCTATGGAACTATCCAAGTTGCATGATTTATTCCATGTCTCAATACTATAGAGGTACCGATAAGACGATTCAAATGTGTTATTGGTACAAGAAATAAAGATCCAATAAGACTTTTCATATGATGAAGAGCTGAACGAAATCCTAGCTAGAAAAGTGAGATAGTTAAGGAATAAGCAAATTCCTCTTATAAAGGTGCTCTGGCAACATCATGGCATTGAAGAGGCAACTTAGGAACCCAAATTGATGATGAGAATTCAATACCCGCAGCTATTCAATACAGGTATGAATTTCGAGGACGAAATTCTTTTTAAGGGGGAGAAAAATGTAAGGCCCCAACATATACCCTAGAAGTATTATAGCGTGCCTAGGGTGTATTAAGAAGTGAACATAACAAATTAAGTACATTTAAGTATAGTAAGAGACATAATGGTACTTGACGTAAAAGACATGGGTAAATGAGTGATTTGTTCATTTTGGCATGGTCATACATACTTAGACATGAAATATGGATGAAAATGAAATTAATTGATAAGTTACCTTGAGCTTTCGTAGGCCATCATCATGCTTGTGATCTAGCTAATCTTCAACTCAAGGTTCATTTCTAGTTAGCTTTTGGTCTCTCATCTGAATCTTTCATCTTGTCGAAGATTTCTGTCAATGTGCACCAATGCATGTTAACTCATCGACAGTGCCCATTTTCCTGGCCTACTCACAAACCTTTGCCTTCTTTCATCATCTTGAATGTCAAAGCATTGGCCAAAGATCGCCAGTGCTTGTACGAGACTTAGGTGTTTAACAGTAGTTTATAGGTGCTACAAATAAAGTACAGACTAGGACCAAGTGCAAGGACAACATCTCATTTATTGCAAAAAACCAATTCAAGTGCGATACGAGAAAATTAGTGTCATTGGATACTTAAAAAATTGTAAAGCTTAGGAATGAGTTAGCGATTACATAAGAAGTCTATCCATTCTTGTAATTATTACGTAACCAAATTTAGAATAATTAGACTCACCAGCACCCCACCTAGTCTTTATGCCACAAGTTTCCAGAAAAATTCCAATGAATTGTACAATAATAATCATGAAAGTGATCCTTAACTTAATGGAAGATCCCACTCTAAAGGCTTATTGTGGACTTTTGAATTTCTATTGGTTATCATTCCATCAGCATGTGCCGACCAGAATATAAATTGGTTATCAAATTATAGTAATTATTAGGATTGATGTAAGCTAAGCTGAGGTATGGTATTAAAAGAATTAAATGGAATGAAAAGCATAAAGTAGAGTGGAAAGCCTTGAGCTGAGAAAAAAAATCCTAACTATAAGAAGCTCAAACAAAATCTACCAATGCAACTAATTAGTTCTGATATCGTTCTTCCCCTATTTTCCAACCTCACATCTTCCCTATCCCTCCATGAAAAGGATAGGTAAATAAAAGAAATCAAACACAACAAAGGTATTAAAAACATGTAGAAAATAGATTCTTCAAAGACCCTGGTACATATACACCAAATATTGCCTCACAACTCTGTAAACAATGATGGGATTAAAAAACTGAACTCAAAGGTCATCCATTTTCTATTCCTCAATTAAAACAAATCATAAGCATTAAGGACGTATAGACCTACAATGAAGTGTTGTGAACTCAAATTTAACAACACAAGAAAGAATAAATAGTTGATGAAAGGTTCAAATATTGTAAGCAACTCTGTGAATGCCAATTTTCCATTATACATTTGCTGAAGTGAAAGCATAACAACGAACAACAACAAGGAATATAGCATGGAACTTCTTAAACTTGCCATGATCTTCCTATTACACAATCACAAATAGTAGACATACAGGCAAAACAACATAATAACAATAAGGAAAGTTTAAAAGTGCCATCTCTTTATAAGCAGGCCAATAAATCAATTAGCTAAAACCACATAAAAATAAAAGGAAACACCATATACAAATAACCAAATGCGCGAGTGAATTCTTTTAGACCTAAACAATAATAAAAAGCACAACAATGTCTTAAAACTTCAACAATCTGATTCATTTTGAAAACCCCGCAGTGACATTAACAAGTGAATAAACAAAACCAAAAGGTTAATCAAACTATGATGTTTAACCAATGAAGGATCAGACTTAATAGAGCAACAGAAACCAAATTGAAACCTAGCATAACCCTAGTAAAGAAATCAGTTGGGCATAACCCTATAGTGAACAACATAGAAACAGAACATAAACAAAAGCACTGTTATTTCCAGTGCAATCAAATTGCCAGATTAGGATCTTTTGCTCTCGGTTATACTCAGTATCACTCATATTAGAGGTTTCACAAAGGATTGGACTTGAGAAACTGTGTTGACATTTAGACATAGTCTTATCTTTGAACAAGTTTAAAACTCTCAAATTGCACTAAAAGGAGTGGCAGATGAGTAAACATTCCACATTCAAATATTAAATTCCATCAACCTATGTAGAAAAAACAAAATCTTGAACATGTTTCCTTGAGGTCCTCAAGACTTGACTCGAAAACATCTTCTCTAATTTCAGTTTGCAAGGATTTAGCTTCGCGTCCACATCAACCTTATCTGATTGTGGATTGCAAGAAAGTATTAACACATTTGTTCAAGTCTCGTACCTTTCTTGTTCTTAATCCAAGTATCTATATTAATCTCCCTTGAAAGCTATATCCAAATTGTAAAACAATTTTCTGGTTTTGGTTTGGAAGATCAATATGAACCAGATCAAACCATATGAAGAATATGATTCCCATAAGTGGATTGAGTGCTGATTTCTAATTACTATAATATTCTCTGCTTTCGTAAAGAACACTTTTTATGTTGCTTATGATACACATAGTTTATGACACTAGTTCGAAGACAAAAACATGTAAAGAACAACTTGGAAATCGTCCTTTTTTTCCTGATAATGTTGGCGTACAAAGGATTGGACGCCATTGAAGTTCATGTTCAAGGTTGGATTACCCACTCAAGTGTACTATTGGACAATGAGCAAATTTAAAATATAAACAAAATAGTTTTAAGAAATGAAAATCAAATATGACAACATCTCAACAGTTTCTGTTTAGCCTCAGCGCAGCAAAGTGAAAGGAGAATGTCTCAGTTCAAAACCTCAAATGTAGAACAAACACACCCAACAACAGAACAAAGAAAAAGAAAACAAACACACCCAACAACAAAAACAAACACAACCATTCATCCCGTGATATTATTTCATGGAATGGGCATATGACGGGAGGGAGAAGTATTCTTAGGAAACAAACACACCCAACAACAGAAAAAAGATAAAGCAAACAATCCAAAGTGAAAAGGAAGGAAAAAGAAACGTACCAGTAGGTGTTGCGGTGGTTTTGGTGTTGCGGTTTGTACTGCTTTTCCTAAACAAAAACCAGAGATTTGTAAGTAAAACGTATTTTCGTATCAGTGTTAATCGTTAGCATGAAATTTACTGGCTAAGACTCAATTGGGATTCGAAGGGTTTACAATAACACATTATAGAAGATGGGTGGGTTGATAGCATCAATGGATTTGCGGTGTTTTAGAGCAGTACCAAACGGTCTACACAGAAAAGCTTTCATCTTTGTCACTCAAATTTCTAGCTCACACAACAATAGAAGGGAAAATGCTATTTCAGACCCACTATCCAACAACGCCGGTTGGATAGAAGACGAGTTGAGAAGGATGTACACAGTCTACAACAGAGAAGAATGTACACGAAAATAAAGCGCATACCGTGCTCAGAGTGGAGATGAAGCCGGACGACGCAGGTCCTGTCCGGTTGTTCAATGGGTGCTTCTCGTCTGTATCTTCTCGTCTGTCCGGTGCGTTGTGTTCGTGGGAGACGAGGAGGATAGCATCGACTTTTTAATTTCTAGTCCGACGGACAAGCACCGCGTCCCACACTTTTTTGTTGGACATCTTTCACCGTCCTTGTCCATTGGTCTGAAGGACGAGACTTATAAAAGACAGCAACCAAAGGTTACTTTGGACAGGACTTCTCCGTCCTTGTCCACTGTCCGCAGGGGGTGCGGACGCCAACCATACACTAGGTAAGTGTGGGGGAGCTAGTTCCCTTCTTATATTTTGCATTGCATACCTATTAGAATTTGTGCATAATTTTGTGGGCCCAATGCTTTTACTGATAAATTTGGTCCTTCAATCAAACATTTTCTGCACTTATTCTTTTGTGCCCTTGCATGCAAAGCCTTTATAAGTTTCAAAAATGATACT
>JANKOE010000004.1:16754075-16766452 GCA_026284465.1 Erythroxylum citrifolium
GGTTTCTTTTTGTTCAAAAAATTTCTCAGCTTGCTTTGCAAGACTTCCTCTGGTTTGTGGTTGTGTGATCAACTGAGAAGGTTGTTCATCTTAATCATCATCGTTTATAATCTAACGTACTTCTGATATTTGGGGTTCAGTAACATGTGTTTCACCATGACTATCAGTAGAAGTTAGAGTTTTCTTTTTTCCTTTTGATTTGGTTCGTGTCATTGTAACAGAGATGGATGAGGTTTAGAAGATTTGAGATGAAACCAAAAAGTTGGAATGCAGAGAGTCAATAGAGGCGCTTCGAAGAACAATAAGGGCGAGTAAAGTAGAGAAGTCTATTTCTGGTATATTAGGTGTTTCTTAAGCGTTGATCTCGTGTGAAGATGAATGATCATATGCCAATACAAGAAATGTGATCATTTGCATATCTTCTGTCAGATCCGTATCGGCGCTTGTTAGAACTTCGCTCTTGTCTTTAAATGCTTTAAGGACAAAACAAAGGAAATTACCTTTTTAGTACATGTGTAATTTTGTTCTATTAAATTGAGAGGAGCCTTCTAACAATGAAGGGGCCTACTAAATTAAGAGAGAGTTTATAAGGGATTATAATAGAAGGATCTTGCTAAACGAAATGCAAAGACAAGTAACCGAGAATATTTATGCAGAAATAATATCAGAGAGTTTGCACATTCCAAGCTCTTTTCTTAACACACAAAATCTATCTTCAGATAATTGCTTGGTGAAAATATCATCTACTTGATTTTTAGTATTAACATATAAAAGATCAATGATTCCTTCTAAAACATGGTCCCTAAGAAAATGATGTTTGATTTCTATATGTTTAGTCCTAGAATGATGCACAGGGTTTTTAGAAAGATTTATAGCACTCGTATTATCACATAATATAGGAATATGAGAAAAGTTTAGAGAAAAATCCTGTAGTTAATGCTTCATCCATAAGAATTGAGCACAACATTTGGCAGCTGCTATGTATTCTGCTTTAGTCATCGAAAGTGTTATGCAATTTTGCTTCTTGCAGGACCAAGATACTAGACATCCTCCAAGAAATTGATAGTGACCACTTGTGTTTTTTCGATCGTCTTTATCACTTACGTAATTTGCATCATAATAGCCTATTATGTTAAATGAATCAATTTTTCGATACTATAGTACAAAGTCCATAGTTCTGTGTAGATATTGAAAGATTCTTTTGATTGCTTGAAGGTGGCTTTATTTTGGATTTGATTGAAAGCGTGCACAAAGATACACACTAAGCATAATATCTGGTTTTGATCTTGTAAGATATAATAATGATCCAATTATTCCTTTATATTTTGTCTCATCTGTAGCTTTGCTTTCTTCGTCTTTATCAAGTTTAGTTCCAGTGTACATGGGAGTACCCATCGGTTTGCCATTCTTAAGATGACATTTCTTAATGAGTTCCTTTGTGTAATTGTCTTGGCTAATGAAGATTCCTTTTTTTGTTTGTCTGATTTGTAATCTGAGAAAGAATGATAATTCTCCCATCATGCTCATTTCAAACTCCCCCTGCATTAATGCTAAGAATTCTTCGTAGAAGGATGGATTAGTAGCACTAAATATTATGTCATCAACATATATTTGCACTATGAGTAAATCACTCCTTTCTTTTAATAAAGAAGGTTTTATCGACATTTCCTCTTTCAAAGTTATTCTCAAGTAGAAAGTTACTTAACCTCTCATATCATGCTCAAGGATCCTACTTTAGATCATACAGAGCTTTAGATAACTTCATCACATAATCCAGATGGTTTTCATCTTTAAAACCTAAGGGTTACTTAACAAATACTTCTTCGTTAATGTAAGCATTTAAGAATGCACTTTTAACATCCATTTGGGACAATTTGAAGTTTTTATAGCATAAAAAGGCAAATAAAATTCTAATCGATTCCAATCTAGCAACAGGTGCATAAGTTTCATAAAAATTAATACCTTCTTGTCATTGTAACCTTGAGCTACAAGTCTAGCTTTGTTTCTTACCACCTTACCATTTTCATCAAGTTTGTTTCGAAATACCCACCAAGTTCCAATGATTGACTTGTTTTGAGGACGAGATACTAGATTCTAGACTTTATTTTTGTCAAATTGATTCAGCTCTTCTTTCATAGCTAATACCTAGTTTTTGTTAGTAAGGGCTTCTTCAACAGTCTTTGGTTCAATTTATGAGATGAGAGTCACAAAGTTCTTCTTGAACGATGATTTTGGTCTTAGACTTTCAGAGGGATCTCCAAGAATATGTTGATGTGTATCATGACCTCTCCATTCTCTCGGTGTTTTTCGTTGCATAGGCTCCTACTAAAATGAGAAAGCCTGTTCTGTTCTAGCTTTAGAGGAGCCTTCTTGATTTTGTAATTTTGAGGGTATTATTGATGTAGTTTGATTCTCCAATATATTTTTAGGAATCAAAAGATGCTCTTCATCATCTGAATCAACTGTTGTTGTCGATAGTAATGCTTCTTCAAATACCACATGTATCTATTCTTCTATCTTCTTTGTTATTTTATTATATACTCTGAATCCTTTACTAACAATACTGTAGCCTAGAAAATAGCTTTGTCTGATCTCGCATCGAACTTTTTGAGGATATCTTTTCCATTGTTTAGAATGAAACACTTACAACCAAAAGCTTGAAAGTAAGCAACATTTGGTTTTCTTCCTTTCCATAGCTCATAAGGGGTCTTTCTCAAAATAAGTCTTATAAGACATCTGTTAAGAACATAGCATGTTGTGGATACTGCTTCTGCCCAATGTCCATGAGATAGTCCACTTTCACACATCATGGTCCTGACTATATCAACTAAAGTTTTGTTCTTTCACACAGCATGGTCAGCATGTCATGGATACTACTTCTACCAAATATCCATGAGGTAGTCCACTTTCACACAGCATGGTCCTGACCATATCAACCAAAGTTTTGTTCTTTCTTCATGAGGTAGTCCACTTTCACAGAGCATGATCCTGACCATATCAACCAAAGCTTTGTTCTTTCTCTCTACAACTCCATTTTGTTGAGGTGTCATTGGACAAGAGAAGTTGTGAATTATACCATTGTTGTCATAGAATTCTTCAAATTGTTTGTTATCAAATTCTCCTCTATGATCGCTTCAAATTGAAGTGATGCAGTACCCTTTTTCTATCTGAATTTTTCTTCAAATTTTCTCAAGCACTTCAAAAGCATCGTCCTTATTTGATAAGAAATAAACCTATGCAAATATGGAGTAATCATCTACTAGAATAAAACCGTAATGTTTACCATCAAAACTTTTAGTCCTAGTGGGCAAGTGGTTGGCTAGTAGACACTATATTTTTATGTAAATCTAGAGTAATCATCTATTAGAATAAAACTGTAATGTTTACCACCAAAACTTTGAGTCCTAGTAGGCAAGTGGTTGGCTAGTAGACACCATATTTTAGGAGGAAAGTTACTTCTGACTTGTTTACCTTTTAAACAGGCCTCACAAACCTGATTGCCTTCAAACTTTAAGAACGATAGTCCTCGTATTAACTCGTTTTTGGACAATTTTGATAGAATGTTCATGTTGGCATGCCCAAATCTCCTGTGTTAGACAAAAGAATCCTTTTCTAGAGAGACAAAACACTTAACATTTTATGAGAACATGTCTTTTAGTTGAGCACAATATATATTCTGATTTCTAGGACCAACAAACATAATATTATCATTATGAATATCGATAATTTCACAAAGAGATGCATAGAAAATGACTTTGTAGCCTTAGCCTTTGTCACTTAGCTGACTCACACTCAACAGATTATGTTTCAAACCATTAACAAGAGAACATTATCAGTGGAGGTAGAGTCAGAATTACCAATATTACCAACTTCGATGACCTTTGCTTTATTTTTATCTGCAAAGGCAACATTACCTTTGTCTTTCCTTTCAATATAGTTGAAATGTGATATTTCACTTGTCATATGTCTCGAATAGCCGCTATCAACTATTGATTGATTTTCTCTTGTCTCTGTTTTGAAGCATATCTGCAAAAAAATATTATATCATTTTATTTACCCAAATTTTTCTAGGTCCTTCCAGATTAGTAGTTTGAGCTTTCAGTCTCCAAACATACATTTTAACTAATTTCCTTTTTCGAAAATTACAAAATGACCAATGTGACCATGTGTACCATAGTAATCGCACAAAACATATGAATGATAGTTGTTATGATTTTTGCCACTTAGCAGGTTCTTGTTGTTTTAGCTATAGCTACTACTGGATTTAACAAAGAAGTTTTTGTATAGCTTGATATTGTTATTTTCATTGTATCCTATTTCGGCTTTACCAAAAATGCATTTATCGCTACTAAGCAATGCATCAAGATTCTTCATTCCATCAACGAAATTTTACAGATCTTTCTCTAGAAATAAAATCTTTCCAAGATTTTTCTCCTTTTCAAGTTCTAAGGAGGCGAATTTTTCTTCTAACTGTTTTAACTTATCATAATCATTTTTAACCAGCGTATTTTTCAACTTAGCTACTCTTTCTTCCAGAGCTTCATTTTCAAAAACCTTTTGCTTATAGTCAATCTCAATAGACATATTCTTAGTCACCAAATTTTCATTCGTAGATTCCAATGATTTAATCTTACTCTTCAGAGATGTATCGTTTCTTTTGGACTTCTCAACTTCTTTGAACTACTTCACCATCAACCTTTTGTACTGATCATACAATTCATGATATCCATTTTTTATTATAGTGCTTTAGAGGCAATCACCTTTAGCAATTTTGTACAAACTTTATTTTGATTAATAAAGCAAAAGGCAATTTTCATTAATTTGATGTTCATTTATTTATGAATGGATGCCATTCTTAAATCGAATTAATGAAGTCCATGATATAAAACATAGCATGAAGGAAATCACGATAATGAGATTCCTATCATGTTCAATTATATTAGTATCTAAATTATCCCTAGTCATAGAATTAATGAGACAGGATCTTGTTAATCCAGATAGACTAGCATATGTTATACCCCTTGATTTGATCAAGCAGTCAATCTTATAAACCATAAACATGAGATATTTAGAGTTAACATGTGGATGCTTTCTAAGAGTAGTAAGTACATTGGATGATCCACTATGAGATTATCATATGGATGATCTATCAAATGTCAGTGATTAATCTCATCATAGCAATAGTGCAAATATCCTTCGATTTGAGGTACTTAAGGATAAAGCAATTATGTGTCACGAAGAGAGTCTTTAATGACACATAGAATAATGAGATCCCCAGGGCAAGAACTAGCATCACTTGGCCTAGATCTGACATAGTCAATCTAGTGGGAGTTGACACATAGCCCATACTCCAAACTAAGTAGGGTATAGGATGGTGAAGGGACGAATTGCACGGTAATTAACTATAGAAAGGTTTGTAAGTTAGATAATTAACTATCGAAGAGTTCGAGTGTTAATCCACTTACATTCTAATAAATTGGCACCATGAAACCCTTCATGATTTGCTCAGATTAAGAGTTAATTTAAGTAACCAAAATAACTAGAAACCTAGGGGTCATACATATAAAAGATCGGATGAAAAACAAAGTATGTATGGTTGTCAATTACACAAGCCACGATCGTGGCTTATAGGCCACGATCATGACCGACTTAATGACATATGGTATATAAGTGAGTTCTTCACGTATGTACACACAAATTTTAGCTAAAAAATACACTCAATAGAGAGACTAAGGGTCTAAAAGAGTTCGGGAAGTTGAGATGAGTGATATTGAGATTTATTCACGCAATTTTAAACAATTGTTGCATAAGATTAATTGCGTAAAACTTGGTCTTGATCTAACTCTCACTAAAGCATCTACTTGAACTCATCTTGTTTGGTGCTCTAACCACCCTTACACCCTAATTTTCTTCATATTTCCGTGCACTCTAGAGGCAAGGGAGGTGTTTATTATTTGCTATAACCCAAACAAGGAGAAGATTAAAGAAAAGAGGAGTACTTGTAAGGTATTTATGTTGCAATTTCATACCCTTATAATCTGTTTATACATGCACATAGATTATGGATTTTCTGGGGATGTTGTAGGGTTGGAATTTTGATTCTGACACGTTCGCTGCCTTTCCATGTATGTGATGCATGAATCCATAGCTCCCTAACATTTTTCAATTCATCAACTTCATTATCAGAGTCAGAGTAATATAGCTCATCGTCTCCTGATTCAGTCATGAAACAAAAGTTGCTAATTTCTTCTGGTTCTTCTTCTTCAAAGTTTTCAGAATCCTCTTCTAACCAGGCTATAGTCATCGCTTGGTTTCTGAATTTTCTACTCTCTGACTTGTCCCTTTGAAGAAGAGGACATTTTGGTCTTGTATGTCTAGGCTTTTTGTAGTGATAGCATATGATTTGAATGTTTCGTGTATTATTATTTTCGTTACTGCCTTCTAATATGAACCTGTTATTTTCAGCTTTCTTATTTCCTTTTCTTTTCTTTATTAGCTTCTTTTTATAAAAGTGGGCATATTTTTTAACCATAAAGTTGAACTCGTATCTCCATCTATTTACAACTCAGTGTCACTTTCATCACCGTTTGATTCGTCAATTGCTTTCAGTGCCATTCCTTTTCTGTAGGAGGATCCTTTATCTTACCTATGTTCAGTTTCACGGATTATCAAATTTTCTCGTAGCCAGTTGAGTGAAATAGTGTCTAGATCTTTTGTCATTTCTAGAGATATCACCTTAGGTCTCCATTCCTTTGGTAGTAACCTCAGAATCTTTGTTACGAGCTCATCATTGGGATATATCTTTCCTAAGTTCTTTAGGGCTATGATGATGTCATTGAAGCGTTTGAAGAATTCATCTATGGTCTCTCCCTGTTTCATGCCAATAGTTTCGAATTGATGCACTAAAAGACTTATTCTATGTTTCTTTACCTCATTTGTTCCTTCAAACATGACTTCAAGTTTGTCCCACATTTCTTTTATTGTAGAGTAGTAGGATATCTCTTCATATTCTTCTGAAGACACCACACATATCAGGTGATGTTTTGCCTTAGTGTTTAATTGTGCATTTCTCCTGTCAGCATCAGTCTATACTTTCACGTTATCAGAAGTGGGAATTGTAGCACCAACTTTAATTGCTTGCCATACTTTGATATCTACAAATTGGAGATATATGGTCATTCTCTCCTTCTAGTATGAGTAGTTGTTTCCATTGAAGTAAGGAGGCTTTGAGACAAACTGTCCTTCAAAACTTCTCAAGTGTTTGCCATGATCTATCACATGATGTAAAACACAATAAATGTAAAACCTCACTCTAATACCAAATGATAAAAGCAAAGACACACAAGAGGCGGTGAATTGTGTGTATAAAAAGTTTTCGCATGTTTTTTCAATTCGTATAATAAACAGATCCTAGTTAAGACAGTAGGAGCCTATCAGACGATAAAACCTGTTTAAACGACATGACCTTATTAGTCAATATGAGCCTTTTGTGGGATAAGACCCTGATTAAACGAAAGGAGCCTACTAAATGAAAAATCTTGTTAAAACAATTTTAAAACATAAGACTCTTGTTAAAACTGAAAGGAACCTCTTTGCAAGTTGAAAACAAAAAGAGCCTTTAAAACTAACACATACACAATATAATGCGAAAATTTAAAAGTTAAAGAGAGAGAGAGAAGAAAGACGCAGTCGATTTATACTGGTTCAACTTATAACCCAAACCTACGTCCAGTAAAACCAACACATACACAATATGATGCAGAAATTTAAAAGTTAAAGAGAGAGAGAAGAAAGATGTAGTTAATTTATACTGGTTTGACTTACAACCCAAGCCTACATCCAGTCCCTAAGTATTCAACTTAAGTGTTTCACTATAAAAACCGAGTATTAAATTTGACAAGTCTCTCCAAGCTCACAAGTACATATCTTTCAAGGTTCTCCAACCTTTCACACTCGAAGTGTATAATATGCTTCTAAAAAACTCATAGAAAAAAATAACAATTTCTCTCTTAATAGTGTGATTTCACTTTCTAAAGCACAATAGTAATGATATGATTCTCAAGAGTGTAAATGTTGCTTAAAATGTTTTGACAATTTGAATATGTTCCCTCTGCTTCATAAATGTTGTTGCACTTCTGTAAATAGTCAATTTCTTCAACTAGTTGTTGCTTCGCTCGCATCTTTAGTCAATTGTATGGATTTAACCTTGAATAACTTCGATGTCATCTTTGCCAAAAACCTTCCAGTAATCACAAAGTTAATATATGACCTTCATAATTAGTAAGATCCTTTCAGATAAACCATTTCTAATAAGGTAAGTTCATAAAGAAGGTTTCTGCAAGAAAGAAAGTGTATTTCTTATTATTTTATTTCCTTTTTTAGAATTAGACTGTTGATTTTATAAGGAAATAAATTCAATTTGAATTTGAAATATTATACAGTTATTATTAAAATCGTTAAATATAAACCCCGTGCTAACGGGAGAAAATGGTAAGACATCATCATTATGTAAATGATAGAGCAAAAGCAGGTAAAATTGATGAAGGGAAAAGAGCTTAATGATCTTATTATGATGAATTTTACACAATTGAATGACTTTGTATATATGTTTTTATATAAAGCTATTAATTGCCCTAATTGAATAGAACCAGGTTTTTGGATATTAGATACTGGAGCTCTAAATCATATATGTGTGGATTTAAACCTCTTAAGCAACACTGATGCGATTGGCAAATTTAATCCTATATATTTACCAGATGAATCTTTAAAACTTGTTCATCACATTAGAGATGTTACATTAAACAAAAGCCTTGTGTTAATTGAAGCCTTACATGTTCCTACCTCTAAATACAACTTGTTATCAGTAAACAAACTTGCCAATATAGCCTTAATTACCTTTAAATTTGGTGTTGGACATTGCATTTTGTAGAACTTGAAGACCAAGAAAATAATGGCAGTCGATAAGGTGATAGGAAAATTATACATCTTAGATGAAAGTTCATTTTGTAAGGAAATTGTCAAACAATAATCCTTACGAAATCTTAAGGTTGATCATAATGTTGCTAATTTAATGTCTGTGTACTCTTTTTTGCATAAAAGGTTAAGTCATGCTTTTGTTATTATACTTAGACACATTAGTTGTATTCAAAACTAAGTTGCTGATTTAGAACATGTTTATGATATATAGTGAAATATATACCACATATTTTTCAATTGGTGCATATAAATATATGGGGACTATATAGGCAATGATCTTTATCTATTAGAAATATTTTCTAACTGTAGTGATGATTTTAATAGAGCAACGTGGACTTATTTTATGTAACCTGAGAGTTAAGTAGTTCATATACTACATATTCTTTTTAGAATGATAGTGAATCATTTTAAGAAATCTGTCAAAACTGTAAGATATGGTAATGGAGCTGAATTTTTTAACAATGAGTGTCAAAGGCTATTTGGTGCGCTAGGAATTGTACATCAATTATCTTACCTATATACTTCACAACTTCACATGAAAATGGGATAGTAGAGAGAAAACGTAAGAATTTATTTGCAAGTGGCAAGAGAGTTGATGTTTCAAGATATTTTACTTAAAGAAATTCTAAGGAGAACCAATTCTTACAATCGCACACATAATTAACAGACTTCTTGCCTCAGTCCTAAAATGGAAATCACAAAGCCTTCAAACTGTTTAATCTTGATTCTCAAGTTCCTCTTGTTTCTAGAGTTGTTATTTTTAATGAAACATAATTTCTATGCAAATTTATTTCAACTTTTGAAACTAATGTTTCATTGCCAACTGTACCAACTGATTTGGATGAAAATTCACTTGATTTCTTAACCCACACTTATACGACAACACATGTCTCACTAACTTATATACCAGAAAATAATATACCCAGCATACCTCATTCTTCTCCACTTGACAAATCTGGTCTTTTTTTCCTAAATATGAAACTACTTCCCCAAGTTCTCGCAATTCTTCTCCTATTTTTAAGGTAAGAAGGAGTAATAGGGAATCTGCTTAGTTAAATGATTTTGTTCCTTCAATGATTTTGTTCTCATATAGTTTTTTAGGATTATGGTCAAAGTGGTTATATACAATATTTATCTAAAGGTCTCGCATCATCTTGTCATATACCAATCACTTATCCTTACATTCAACCCATATATGTCATTTTTAGCTAAATTGTCAAATATTCAAGAACCACGGTCTTATAATTAGGCAAAAAGTCATACAAATTGGATGAGGGCTATGCAACAAGAGTTAGACACTCTTGATGCTAATCAAACATAGGACTTGGTTAAGTTATAAGAAGGAAAAAGGGTCATTGGTTCAAAATGAGTGTATAAACTGAAATTAAAGCTTGATGGAAGCATTGGTTGGTTTAAAGATTAGCTAGTGGCAAAAGTGTGTAACCAAATGGAAGGAATAAACTATGTAGATATTTTTTCTCTTGTGGCAAAAATTGTCACTGTTCGATTTATGCTTGCTATGGCATCTTCATATTTTTGGCCAATGCATCAACTTGACATGAATAATACTTTTTATATGATTTTTTCGATGATAATTGTATATTCTTCCACTTAAAGGTTATTTAAAGGCGAAAGAAGGTGATGTTTATAAATTAAAAAGATCTTTGTATGGGCTTAAACAAGTTTCTCGACAGTGGAATTATGAATTTACAACTCGATTGAGCTCTTTTGGTTTCATTCAATCTACCCATAGCCATTGCCTTTTTGTAAAAACTTTGGGTATGTCTTTCATTGTGGTCATTGTATACCTTGATGATGTATTGCTTAATGATCCTTGTGAAGCTGAATTACTTACAGTTAAAACTTTTCTCTATGAACAGTTAACTATTAAAGACCCTTGACATGCTAAGTATTTTCTTGGGTTGGAGATAGCAAAATCTACTTCTGAAACTTTTGTCAATCAAAGGAAGTATATCTTGGATGTTACTATGGATGCAAGTCTTATGGGTGTAAAGCCTACTAGTACTCCTTTTCCTAAAGTTCTCAAACTTATTCAATATGCAAGGCCCTTATTTCCTGATGTAAGGAAATACAAAAGACTTACGGGCATATTGCTCTATTCAGGATTTACTTGACCTGATATTACTTATAAGGTGAGGCTCTTAATTCTTGATGTCAGGAAAAACAAAAGACTTGTAGGCAGATTGCTCTATTTAGGATTTACTCAACTTGATATTACTTATGAGGTGTAGCAGCTAAACTAGTATATTCAAGCACCTTATCAACAACATTGGTAGGTTGCAATTCATTTGCTTAAATACTTGAAAGGTTGTCCATCGAAGGGAATATTTTTTTCCAACAAACAATACTTTCAAACTTAAAGCCTTTTGTGATGCCGATTGGATGTCTTGTATAGATTCCCAAGTTCCAATTATTGTATCCTTTTGGGTTTCTGTTTAATTTCTTGGAAAACTAAGAAGCAATATACTATTTCATGTTCCTTTGTTAAAGCTAAATATCTATGTGAATTTCTTTAGATCTCTTATCTTCTCCATGATTTCCAAACATCAGTTCCCACTTCGATCCATCTTTGGTGTAACAATCAAGTCGCACTTCATATTACAACTATCCAATTTTTCATAAACGAATGAAACATCTTGAAATTGAATGTCATTTAGTTTGTAATCACTAAAAACGATTTTATTTCTCTTCTTCATATTTCAACAAAGCAACAAGTTGCAAATATGTTCGCGAATCCTCTTACTACTCTATCCTTTTCTTTTTTCCTATCCAAGTTGGACTTGTTAGATGTCCACCAAGCTCTAACTTAGGGGATGTAAAATGTGTTAATTTAATTTGTGATTATGAAGTTAGGTAGAGGCACTCATTTTTATAGTTTTAGTTTTAACTCATTGCCAGTGCCGGCCCTGGGCAGGGGCAGGCAGGGCACCTGCCCAGGGCCCATCCTCACTAGGGACCTACCTTTAATGTATTTGAGCAACATTTTTTGGCATTTTTCAGTTAAAACTTAAAAGGGTAGTAAATCCTTAATTGTCAGCACAGAGGAGAAGAGAAAGTGAACGCTAACTAATAAATAACTTACCGAGAAAGTTAACGTTATTTAATCTTGGAAGCTAAATAGTTTCCTTATTAGTCGTAAAACATTAACTTGTTAACTTTATAAATTTCTTTGAAGCATTTGAGTATATTTTTTATATTCTAATTTTTTATTTTTATCAATATATGAATTTAAGATACTTTAACTAAAAAATTGATGGTACAAAATTTTCACAATTTTGTCTTATGAATTTTAAGGGATAATTTAAAGGTAAAATTTTTTATTTTTAATATATTTGAATATATTATAATTAATTTGTAATTTTTCTTCAACGTGGACATTG
>JANKOE010000004.1:16766552-16778894 GCA_026284465.1 Erythroxylum citrifolium
CTTGCTACTAGAAGTTGCTGCCGCTACTGTCCCAACAACTGTACTACCTTGGTAGTAATACAGATTATTTTTCCTTACGCCTTTCAACATCACAAGTGCTCCCGAAGTTGCCTTAAGAATTCCATCTCGCATAATCACAACTAGACCTTTTGATTCTAAGGTCCCCAAAGAGATGAGATTCTTTTTCAAATTTGGCACGTACCGAACATCCTTCAAAATTCTGGTGGCTCCATCTTGATTCCTCAGCTTGATTGAACCTATCCCAGCTGTTTTACATGGATTGTCATTGCCCATATAAACAACTCCACCATCAATTTCTTCAAAATCAAAGAACCACTCCCGAATGGGAGACATATGATAGGTGCAACCTGAATCCAGAATTCACTTGTCTAATTGGAATGTTGAAGGTGATACCACCAAAGAGACATCTGACTCTGCTTCACTTTTACATTCTACAACATCTGCTTCTTGTGGAGCCTTCCCTTTCTTCTTCAACTTTGGACAGTCTTTCTTTCAATGCCCTTTCTCATGACAGAAAGTACACTCATCTTTAGCAACTCTACTTTTTGATTTGGATCTTCCTCTTCTTCCCTTTGACCGGCTCTGCTGACGGCCTCTTGCCACAAATGCTTCATCTTCTGTAACCGCTTTACTTTTCTTTTATCTTGCTTTCGCAATTCATGACTATACAAAGCAGAACACACAGAAGATGACACACGCATAGAAGAAGATAAAAAATTGGAGGCAAGCCAGCTGTGAACAGTTGGCGTATGGGCAGTGCCGGCCTTGGGCAGGGGCAGGCAAGGCACCTGCCCAGGGCCCATCCTCACTAGGGGCCTACCTTTAATGTTTGAGCAACATTTTTTGGCATTTTTTCAGTTAAAACTTAAAAGGGTAGTAAATCCTTAATTGTCAGCATGGAAGAGAAGAGAAAGTTAACGCTAACTAATAAATAACTTACCAAGAAAGTTAACGTTATTTAATATTGGAAGGTAAATAGTTTTCTTATTAACTGTAAAACATTAACTTGCTAAATTTATAAATTTCTTTGAAGCATTTGAGTATATTTTTTATATTCTAATTTTTTATTTTTATCAATATATGAATCTAAGATACTTCAACTCAATAATTGATGGTACAAAATTTTTACGATTTTGTCTTATGAATTTTAAGGGATAATTTAAATGTAAAAATTTTTATTTTTAATATATTGTTAGCTTATTAAATATTTGAATATATTATAATTAATTTGTAAATTTTCATCAACGTGGACATTTTATTAGCATTTTAAATCAGAACATTAATATTAAATAATATTGCGCGTATTTTTGTTTCTTCTTTTTTATTTTTAGATTACTTATTATTTATAAAAATATAATTAAACATTAATAAATAATTTAATTTTTGTAATTATAATTTCCATTATACTTTACCATAAGTAATGTAATAATTGTTAGATTTGTGTTCTTGTAGAGGTTCACATAAGTTTAATGATAATATGACTAAATCAAATAATTTAAGTTACTCAATTAAAAAATTAAGTAAACGGTTTCATTTATTATAAAAATTCATATAATTATATTAAACATGTCATGATAATTAAATAACAATAAAAATTATTTAATAATTAAATAAGATTGTAAATAGTTGGATGTATTTGATAATTAAATAAGACCGTAATAGGTTGAATAGTTTAACTATTTTATTTATCGAGAAGAATATGTTGGACGCTATTGATTTTGATAATATTATTAATGATTTTGCATCTAAAAATACACGTAAAAATTATTTTTCATAAATCATGATCATCTGTTCGTTTGTTTGTGTTATTCTCTTAGTGTTTTGCTGTTCGATTGCTGCTATTGCTATTTTATTGTTACTATTACTATTTTTAGTAATTTTATTGCTACTGAAATTTGCAAGATATTATTAGGTGATATTATGATCACTTAATATTTGTTGAGTGTGCGAACTTATAAATTGGGTCACTTATATATAAATATTAATATTTAATAATAAAAATATGCTTTTAAAATTTACACATTTGTCTATTGTCGATTTATTGAGCCTTTTTTTTTACTTCGTCCGAGCCTATGAAACGTTAGGAACGGCCCCGCTCATTGCCAATAAGCTAAAGGCTCTTATGTAAATAAGAGTGAGGTACTGTATCTCGAAATTATGTGGTATTCTCACAAACTTGCACAGCGGGGTTTAACATACATAAGGAGTAAGAGGTCAATTACCTTACATATACAACAACACCTTCGTTAGGATGTATATACACACGCATATATCTATTATCATTTTCGTATCTGATAATTTGGTTTCCCATGAATACGTATAGGGGGACAAGTGCCAGAAAGTCGGAAAAGATTGGATAAACTCTATCCTTCTCCACGTCAGCCAATAGCAATAGGTTGCTAGCTAGAAGGACGAATAACCATGTACACGTATGACACATGTATCCTATAAAAACGACTTTTAAAGACCAGCAACTTTTAAGACCCAATTGCGTCATGCCCGCAGCTACAGTAGGCATCGATTATCAAAAGGAAAATGCTGACACTAGACATTATCATCATCCTGAGTCGGTTACTGGACTTTCATGTCTTGGAGAACCCTTTGACATTCCAAGCCAACTTCTCTGAACCATCTGATAAATTATTCTCCTCCACTTGCTTATCTGCATAGTTCTCAGATCTTCCATATCTTAAAATTTCTATACCATTTATGGCTTCCGATCTAAAGCTTATAGTGTATTAATGTATTCATTTTGTTACTGTTCTTGCAAATATTTTTCAAGTTGTACGGACAATCTGGAGGAACTTTGAATTATGTGTTATAGTTAGGGATGATCCAAGTTGTTTATAGCATAAACGGTCGCCATCAGATAAATCACGAGTGGCAATTTTCTTATCCAAACAAATATCTGTAAGGAATTTTTCTCTTTATCCTTTTGATATATTTTTTGTTGCACGGTTTGTTTTTTAGAATTGATCTTGACTTTACAGATCGGAACAATCCAATCTACCACCCTCACCACCCCTTATAAATACGACCCGATGAATCTCAAACTCACACAGCGAAGCCTCAATAGTCAAGTACATACATAATAGAGCTACCTGCCACTCACTTGCTAACTTGTCCAGTTTCCTTCTTCATAGTTACTTCCAGCTAATTCTTTACTGCACAGGAAAGGTATATAGTTATTTTCATTTCTTAGCAGATTGAGAGAAAAGTTGTTCCTGTAACAATGGATATAGTGAGAGATTTGGCTTCAAAGAATGCTGCAGTTATCTTCACCAACAGCTCATGTTGTATGTGCCATAGCATCATGAGACTTTTTTACGATCTTGGTGCGAGCCCTGCAATTCATGAAGTTGATAAGAATGTGAAAGGGAGAGAAATGGAGTGGGCTTTACGTAGTCTTGGGTGCAATCCTACTGTTCCAGCAGTTTTCATTGGTGGAAGATATGTAGGCTCAGCCAAAGATGTGTTGTCCCTTCACTTGGATGGAACTCTCAAACAAATGCTCAAAGATGCCAAAGCAATCTGGTTCTAGCGCGTCTTCGACAAAGCTCGCCCCATGCACGTCTCTTTAATTATGCTAATACACTAGCTACTATACTATATATGGTGAAAAACAATGTTATATTGAGGGCTCTGCTTTTTCTTCAATTTCCCCACTACATTGTAATACCAAAATGTCATGCTCTGGAAGAAGTTCCCTCAAGAATTTCTAGAGGCACTTCATTAAAAAAATAAAATTTCGAGTTTTCATTACAATGGGTTCTGTATAAACCTCAAGAGACACACTTGCCAAACCATATTGCAGGTTCAAACTTTGTAACAATCATACCTGTCCACATAATATATAAAACATCACATGTAAGCCTTAAATACAGCCTAATAATTGATCCTCAGACATTTCGGTGAAATTCTTGTACTGAAAAAGATTAGCAGAATTGTTCCTATCTATCTATGCAAAGTAAATCTGAAAACAGAATAAAGTTCCCGCAATTCAAATAAGCAAATTGAGATGCTTCACATTTGCCACTTTACTGAAAGTGATCCCCTTTATCTTGAAGTGGAAACTGCAGTATTTATATTAGCAGAGGTAATTCATCTGCAGATCCACTAAATAGCAGAACGGAAATGCTTGTCTTCAATGTGCTGCCTCTGATGTTTCTTTCAGTCTACGTCTTATCAGCTTAAGAGAATTAAATCTGCCATTGTTCTTTGTGCTTTAGTTTTATACCCCTCCATGTATCGAAAACCTCCCGGCTTTCTCAGTATTCTTGAAAGTTAGTTATTCGGTTATTTGATTAATGCCTCACCGCTCTAAGGTGATGACCAAAAAGTTGATCCTAGGATCCCATGTATTCTTCCATATCCAAAATGCAGCGCTTTTTAAGCTTAGGGCCACAGACTAATAACATGGTATGCATCTATATATGTATGTGTGTGTGTGCGTGTATCCCATCCCATGAATCATGAGTGCATATATGCGCTCCCATCTATGCATGATCAAACATAGCGGCTTCAGTTATTAAGAAAAAGCTACGAGAGGCCGAGCCATGAAAGTGTTAACAATGAGTATAAATGGTTTACATACATACGTTCGTATTACCGAATGTACTGTTCTATGAGCGGACACCGAATGTACTGTTATTTGCTTACACCGCCAGATTATTTACGGCAATGATAGACTATGTAGGCACATTTAGAGGTCCAGTGTAAATTCGGCAGATGCAGAGCAGAATATTAAGATAGCAAGTTAAAACCTTCACGAGTTTTATGCGTTTGAGAATGCACATTCAAGGGAAGGCATGTATCATTTCTATCTCTGTCATGCACGTGTCGCCATTCACTGACTGAATCTACACATGCGAGAGCATAATTCACTGGAGTGCAGCATTGGTTGAAGGAATCGTGCAAGGTGGTGGGGACAACATAAAGAATCGTAACCACCGAAAGCCTTCACATTCCTGATCTTTCATCACAAGGTCGACTCAAAGAAGGTGATTGCGGGAATCTGTTAAAATTGACTAGACTTGCAATATTTTTCATCCTGAATTAATAAAATAATACCAACCAAGGTTGAAATTGAACGGATGGTTGGTAGGATGAGCATGTTATCTGTTTTGCATACTTGCTTTTTTTTTTATATTTACTACTCTTATTAGAGCTGCTTTCCGGCTTTGAAGAAGCTTATGATATTTAATAAGAGGCTCATAGTCTTAACACAAAACTTGAATATATGGTGCAGAAAATCCGAGTTCCAACTTGTTGGGCACATTGAAGTACAGTAGTCTCTATCTTTAAAGGTAACTTTGATAATTTAGGGCATCTAAGTAAAGCTGTTCCGCTTTTGAATGTTCTTGTTCAAACAATGGACTCCATTCTTACCTGTCCCTATAAATAGTCCAGCATGAGGGCATAAGTTCAAATAACCTTCAAGTTTCAACTCTTTTCCTCTCTTGCTTACTCCCCCCCTTATAATCTTTCCTTCCTCAATCACCATTGGATCGAATTCCGCAGAATTCGGTCTAATGGTCTTTGGTTTCCAGTAAAAATCCCAAAAAAAAGAAAAGGCCAAGAACTTATCTGCACTAGAGTAGAAAACTTGTCCAGATCAGGAAAAAATTCTGAATCCAGGATTATCAACATGAACAAGGTGCTGGCATTAGCCTCAGAGAAAGGGGTAGTGATATTCAGCAAGAGCTCATGTTGCTTGTGCTATGCTGTCAAAATCCTGTTCCAGGAAATTGGAGTGGAGCCTCTGGTACACGACATTGACGGAGACCCTGATGGGCGAGAAATGGAGAAAGCTATTGTGAGGTTAGGGTGCAATGCGCCACTTCCTGCAGTTTTCATCAATGGAAAGCTCGTGGGTTCCACCAATGAAATCATGTCTCTCCATCTAAGTGGCACTCTCAGTCAAATGCTTAAGTCCAACCAAGCTTTATCTTAAACATTTACTACGCTCCATCCACTTCAAGTTTCCAAGAATAAAATTGGCATGATTATTATAGTCTAGCGTGCTTTGCATTAAGTAGCCTACTGCAATATAGCGATTTGCGTGTTCAAGTTCTTATATAGCTTTCGTTTAGCTACTGTGTAATGTGGCTCCTATTCTTAATGAAGTTTAGCTTTTATATACAAGTGGTCCGCTCGCTCAGCAGTAATAATCCAGATATCGACATTTCAATTCGAGCTACTAAAGCAAAGTACTTCTAAACCCTTCTATGGATCCTGATCTCAAGCCATATTCGTAACTTAAAATGGCTGAGACAGTTCAATGGTGCATACTTAACACCAAAACCTTGATCAGTAACTTGCACATCTCTAGTATTTGACATTCCTTGGCACAAAATGCTTGATCTACCAGTTATATGATTCCCGGTTTATTCTTTGAGAAGAACAATTGCAAAAGAATGGATTTTCTATGCAAAAGAAGAAATAGGGTAGGCCAACAAATTCCGACCGGAGGAGCCAACGAGATGAAAGGGAGGGGGAAAAAAAAAAAGAACCAATGGGATGGGCAGTAGAACTTGAAGGACAACACCTTTTTTAAACTCCATATTGCCTTCTTCCATTTGCAGAAAGGAAAAATTCTCATCAAACTTATCTTACTTATATGTGCTGTGCCCATATATTCCTCTGCTTTATCTTAAATAAAAGAGGGAATTACATTCCTTTTCCTTTTGCTCTTTTTCTTCTGTGATGGTATCTTAGTCTGTTAGAAACTGGGAATGGTGATATGTGGTATGTTAATTACCACCTTTGGACAACATGAATGTTGGGCTAACCAGCTTATCGCATTGTCTTTAGGATTACCGAGTTATTTTTATTTTTACTTACGAAGAAATTATTATATTTCTTATCGGCTCTAAGTAAACTTTTAAGTATACTAATTAATAGTTTATTAACGGTGAATGAATTATTGACCTAAATTTAAAAAACTAACTTAATTTAAATAGTCATTTGATTTTCTTATTTAATGTGAAGTGAGTTTGTTTGTTTTTAGTTTTAGTTTTAGTTTTCTGTTTTTGTTTTTAAATTTAATTAAAAAAATGTTAGTTTAAGTTTAAGTTTAAGTTTTTTTTTTATTTTTGATTTTTAGTTCTTCCAATTTTCAAAAATTATAAAAAGTAGTTTTTGTTTTTTCATAATATGATTTACTATCAACTAAATTTATATTATTTAATTATTTAATATATTAATTTTTAATATAAATTATGAATAATATAAGATAATATAATTATAATAAGAATTATGAACTATTTTATTTAAAATTTTTAATTAAATTAAATTAAATTAATAAATATTAATAAATATAATTAAATTTAAAATATCTTCAAATATATAAATTTCAATTAAAATTGGATTTAATAATTAAAAAATATTTTTATGTTATTTATTTTAATAAAATAAAATAATTTTATTAATAATTTACTTATAAATGTTATATAAGATATTGAAATAAATTTATTTAATTAAAAATAATTTATTTTTAAGTTTTTATAATATGTAATTATTAACCGTGATAAAAATATTAACAACTAAAAAGAATTTTGTTTTTATTTGAAAGAAAAATAAAAAAAGTAAAAAATTTAAAATTTACAATAAAAAATAGATAGAAATACCTTATTTTCTAATACTTAAAAGTACGAACAGAATTTTATAAAGAATTTAAAACCAAAACTTCTAATCCCTTAAAATATTTGGAGCGTCACTGCAAACTGATTGGATTGTAGTGCTGCTGGGTAAAACTCAGCGTGATTGGAGTTTAGATCTTCTGTCCAATATTATGGTGTCTTATTGTGTTCAATAAATCTCAGCTATTTATTTATGTAGGATCCGCATAGGATCTGCATGGGTCCCGCAGAATAAATGGCTGAAATTCCATGAGACAGAATAAGACAGAGTAAATCTGGACAGAAGATCTGATTTCGCGTGATTGGGCCAGCTGTTCCAACAAAGTATGGCCTGGACTAGTTCCCCTTCAGTGGCTCAACGAAGGTTCACGCATAGAAACCACTTGTTTGTGAGTCTAGAGTTCTTGTCTAATATTATGGTGTCTTATTGTGTCCAATAAATCTCAGCTATTTATTTATGTGAATTTTGCGTGGGTTCCGCGTGGACCCCATGTGAATCTCACAAAATAAATGACTGAGATTTTATAGGACAGAATAAGACAGAGTAATATTAGACAAAAGATATTGTCTCCTTATTTGTCTACCTGCGATGTCTAAATAAATATGATTAGCAAAGTGTTTCAAATTATAGTTACTTGGCAAAGGCTAGTCAAATGCTGGTGACTTGTTAAAAGCAACCTGATATGAACGGAACATGTGAGGGGTATGGGCACAGTCACTGACTGAAAGCAAGAAGGGTACCCTGCTTATGCTCATGCTAAAGAGAATTGAACAGCTGGTGTCCCCGCACTGAGCAGCTGGCGTCCCCGCACTTTACGCGATACGCAGAAGCGATTCAATTCTGTTTCTGAGATTGAATTTCCTGAAATAATGGCTGTTAACATCCTAGATTTTGTTCTCTAGCGCATTATTCTGAAATCGCACGCAAACTCACAAAGATTCTTTACCCATATACTCACGTAGATTCTTTACCCATAAGCATACACACATGTTAACAAAACAGAAACTCAGAAAGGCTCAAGTCGCCGGAGCCGGATTACAGAATACCAATAGATAAATATATACTTAAAAGTACACTTGTAATTAATTAATCAATTACTTCAAGTACTACACATGTATGAAGATGTGTAAATTATAAAACTTTGCATATTAAAGCTATAAAGTCTTAAGTTGTTGATATCTTTGTGTATGTATCAAAGGAATTGTTTACGTGCACGGACGGAGTCACAGTGGGGGCAAGTGGGGGCAGTTGCTCCCACTGACTCCAAAACTTTTAATTAAAAAAATTATTAATTTAAATTTTTAACTCATAAAAAAAATTAAAATTTTGCCCCAACTAAAATTTTGCTCCCACTGAAATTTTTGTTTGGCCTCCAGTAAAATTTTGCCCCCACTCAAAAAAATTTCTAGATCCGTCCCTGTTTACGTGCATATTCTAAGTGTTGCAAACTGAAGGGTACGTAATTTTATCATCATCATCAACACCTACTTAAAATTTCGTTGAGGCGCGGGTCTAAAGATATGTAACTTCAATTACAAAATTATAATTAACTCAAAATGATAACAATAAGTTGCTTTGGTTTCGATCACTAATATCTAAATCCATCTCTCCACTTCTTGAAGTTTCATAATAATCTCCAACATGAAAGTGGATTTTCTTCAATCCACTAAAGAGAAAAGATACTCATCTGGATAAACTTGTTTATGGGATTCCACTTCTAAATTATAATACATCATAAGCCAAATATTCTTTCTTATTGATACATATTGAAAAGAAGAAGATTAATCAACCGGTCATTTAAAGAAGTGCCAATAAAAATGAAGTGACTCCAAAGCAAGCCGCAAGTGTTAAAAGAGAGAGTACAAACGTGACAACATTATTCTTTTGCTTAACAAGTGCGGTACAGAGGTGGATTTTCAGATCCAATCTGAAAGATCTCCTAAACGGTATGTCAATTCAGAATCAATTTGGGCATAACCCTGTTCTTAAAATAAAATTTTTATAATTACCTTCTTACATTTTATGCTATACTCTATTAATGCATGTTAAATGTGGATATCATTAAAAAATTAATCTTAAATTATAATTAAGTTATGGGATATAAGTACTTCTTATACATAAAATATAGATCACGTTTAAAATTTTGTGATAAAAAGATAATATCTTATTAGAAATATTAAAATAATAGAAAACATGAGTAGATTATTCAAATTAAAAAATAAAGATTGAGTTTATTATAAATAACTTTTACAAAAATTATCTTCGTATATAAGCAAGATAATTAATTAATTATCTAAATTATAGATTGACTTAAACACAATATCTTTTATATAACACAAATGGTTTTAAGGTAAAAACAAGTAATGATATTGATCTTTTAATAATAATTATTTCAAAATTTTGCACACATAGAATAATGCGGTGAATAAAGATTGTTAACAACTGATCAAAATTGTATCTCATCAATGTTAGTGGAGTTGACCTTGTAATGGTAACAATGTATTATTCTATACTCTTTTTCTGATTAAGAATGATTCATGACACTTCATTTTTATTCCAAAGATATAAATAAATTTAAATTTTAATACTTTATAAAAATAATTGAATAAGATTAGATAACAAAGACAATATATTATTAAGGTCCACTTATTTAATTAAATAATGCTATTTTATTCAAATTAACAAAATTGAACTTAATTTAATAAAAAATAAGATGCATTTAATAATAAACTTGAAAGTTCTCATGTCCCTCTCTTAATTAAATAACATTAAGAGTTTTAAGAGATCCAATTATCCTTTACTCTTTTTTTTAAAGTACATGTATCAAATCCAACTTATTGGATTTCTAAAGGAAGATTGCGAAAACCTTTTTAGCGGAGATCTATGATATGTATAGCATGTGGCATCATGATGTATTTCTGCTGTTTTACCAACCGATTTCCAAGAGTTGAATCTAAGACATTCAAAATTAACGCAGCATGATGAGATCACTTTCAATCTTTACGGGCGAAATTGTAACAAAGAAGCAGGATTCACGTCAATTGCCAGTTGACGAAGGAAACCAACTATGGACAGGTTAACAGTCACTTAAAAGTAACGAAACCTACAGGTTATCGATTATAGATTTTGGAGAACATCATTGATTGGTACATCCTTGCTTAGCTTACAAACAGTCATTTGTCTCCTCCTATCAATGTCAACCAAACCACATTGTTATGTGGCCGTTTAACGGGTATTGTAGTTGGGGTTGGTTAGCTTACAATCAGTCCTTTGGCTCTTTCTCAATGTCAACCAAACCACGTTGTTATGTGGCCGTTTAACGGGTATTGCAGATGGGGTTGGTTGTCACTTCTTTCTAATGTATCGTACATTATTTGGTTATTAGTTTAATTACTGGTCCTTGTCTGGTTAACCGGTTTGGGAATATGATCGACTACTATATTTCTATATAAGCAGGCTAGTGAGTTGATTTCTATACTTAACAAGTCCAACTACCAAAATTCAATTTTCGTTTTGAAGATTAAAAAACCATAAATTCCTTTCACAGTTCTCAAATTGATAAGAGGAAGACATATGTGAGATGACGATAGAATAGAATGGCCATAATGAATAATGAATATTTTCCATTAAAGTGAGTATCTAATTTATACATATACAACGGTCACTAACTACACTATCTATGGCATAATTCTAGCTAATTACATGGAAAAAGAATAATCTAAAATAGGCAAAGATAATTACAATACATCAATGTAAATCCTTTCCTAATACGCCCCCTCAAGTTGGAGAGTGTAAATTTTGAACTCCCAACTTGCCTCTTAAGTACATGAACGACTCCTTCCCTAGTGCCTTTGTAAAGACGTCCGCCAGTTATAACTTCGTCGGAATATAACTAGGCTTGACTTGTCTAGCTTGTAATTTCTCACGAACTATGTGGCAGTCTATCTCTATATGCTTCGTACGTTAGTGAAAGACGGGATTCGCAACAATATGCAATGTTGCTTGGTTGTCACAGAATAATGCAACCGGCTCGTCTAGACCCACCTTCAGGTCTCGCAATATGTATCTTATCCAGGTTAACTCTAAGCAAGTGTTAGCCATTGCTCGGTATTCAGCTTCTGCTGATGATCTTGAGACATTAGCCTGCTTTTTGGATTTCCATGAGATAAAGGATGATCCAAGGAAAATACAGTACCCTGATACTGATCATCGGGTAAAACGACATCTGTCCCAATCAGAGTCGCAATACGCCTTTAGCTTCAACTCGTTTCCAGAGGCCATTAACAGCCCTTGCCCTAGAGTGGATTTGATGTAGCGGAGAACGCGTAATGCTGCATTCCAATGAGGCTTTCGTGGCATGTGCATAAATTGACTGAGTGTATGTACAGAGTACACAATATCCGACTGAGTTACTGTCAAATAAATTAATCGACCCACAAGCCACCTGTACTTCGTTGGTTCGTGTAGAATATCGCCGTCTTCGGGTGCCAATTTTAAATTTTGCTCCATTGGAAAAAATTCTATTTTAGCACCTGTCAAACTTGCATCTTCCAAAATATCTAATGCATATTCCCTTTGCGACATAAAAATTCCCTGTTTAGACTGAGAGAACTCTATGCCCAAGAAATATTTTAAATCACCCAAATCTTTAATATGGAACCTCTTTAGAAGACACTCTTT
>JANKOE010000004.1:16797380-16809800 GCA_026284465.1 Erythroxylum citrifolium
AACGTCACAAAAAGTTGTTACAATCCGTGACGTTTTATTTATAAAACGTCGCAGATTGTATATATTTTTTGTAGTGATAACAAAAGAAAAGTGGAGCACATACACATCAGCCTAGGTTGCCTGAAACCCTAATAGAAAAATAGATGCTTTCTTATCCAATAAGAAATGATAGTTACAAATAAAACACAGCTCAAAAATCTGCACAAGTCACATGATTCAACCTACAACAATTTGCAACAGATAGAGTTGTAGCTAAACACAATCAGCTGGTAGAGATCATTGAAAATTACCTTAGGAATCTCAGCTGCTAAGTCATCCAGAAACAACAACGTTCAACCCATATCATATATGAATCCCAATCATAATCTTGTTATCATAATCAAGTTAAATTTTCAGAAGATAACCATTATCACATCCCATCTTGATTAAAATTTGAAACTTATCAAACTTGTCTTGGAAGAGACCCGCAAAAACTCAACTTAGTCTAATTATAATAATATCCAAAATTAAATAATTAAGATATTATAATCTATATCTTAACACTTTCTTTATATTTCCATAAGTTCATAACTTTTTACATTTCTAGCATCTTTTAACGTTGGTTTTTAACATCAAGAACTAGTACTTAATAATTAAATGAATTTAATGTTCACACATATTTTATTTGCTTAAACCCCATTAAAAAGTGGGAAAGTCACCCCTTTAAATTTTGATATGATACTTTTGCTTAATATATATTCCTCGATTAACAAAATGATTTGATAAGCATAATCTAAATATTAAAATTAAGTTTAAACTTAATTTTAATATTTAGATTTTAAATTATTGTATCCTTACCAATATGTATGTAAACTTCTATCTAATTTATCATATGTTTTTATCATTATGTTATCTCTCATGGGCTAATTGATTTTAACATAAGCTTGGTCAGATTGTCGAAGCTCTCAAAATAATATCGATTCTCCAACTTCTTGTAGTAGTCATGAAACCAGGACGAATCCCATGAGAACTAAACAATAGCTTCTTAATTTCAATTAATAAAATAAAACAGGGTTTTTGATTAAAAAATTGATTAACTAAAATTAATAAGAAATCAAATTGAATCAACTGAATAAAAAAAGGGGGAATTCAATAATACACAACTCCTATTCAAGAGATAGATCTCATCTAATTGTAACTGTGGGCATTGGTCTAAAAAGAATATATTTCATAATTCAAGCAGTTAGTCCGAAACATATTAGGATAGTCGTAATAAATCTCAAATTTTTCTAAATTAATTGGTTCAAACCTAGCATTTAAAATAAAACTTACCATCCATTTGACTGGGTGTGATAACATTCTATATCAAATAAATGATAGCAATAAGTTGAGTGAAAAAGACTAACCCTAAATCAAATAATAATCGACATAAATGCAATTATTCAACTTACTTTTTTTGTTCATCATAAGTTAAATATGCAAATTCATAAGTAACCTATTTGCTACTTGTAACAATCCTTTATGATAATTACAGATCATTGAATTCATGGATAGCGATAGAATAATAAATTGAATTGTTAAATTAATCAACATTAGTCATTCATCAATTATAAGAACTCAAAACAAGAAATACTTTAATTAAAACATGAATAAAAGTTAAGCACACAAAACCTCACAAAGTTATAACTAGGATATCGAATCCTCTTGAATCAAAACAATTGAGTTTAGTCACACATAGCTTTTGCTCTAACAATAAAAATAGAAGAAAGACAAAGAATTAAGAGAAAAGTAAGAAGAGAACTATTCATTTTACTGTGAGAAACATCCCTTTTATAGGATTTTTTGATCTAATTCTACCTTGTAAAGATGTCTATCAAAACAATTTCAATTTCAATTTCAAATTCCTACATGATAAGAATAAAAGGAAGTTTCTCAATTAAACTCCAACTCTTCAAATGATCAATCTTATCCACCTAAGTAATCTCTTCACTTTATTCAAAATTCGTGATTATCATCAATAATGTCCCAATTTGATGCAATATCCATTTTTCATATCCTAAAATAAAAAAACATTAATTTTAATACTCAAGCACCAAAATAAATAAAAAAGGAGATAATATCAAATAATAGATCAAGATAGCATCTTATCAAAGCTATTCTTTCTAGTTAGGTTTTTTAGACCTTTTATCACATTTTTATCACGTTACAGATTTTTTAAAACTTAATAAGAAGAAGGTGTTGGTTTATACCCTACAACCAATCAGTTGGTTGTAGTTCATTGACATAATTATTTAAAGGCATTTTTTTTATTTTATACATAGTTAGATATATATGATAAAGTCCATGAGATAAATGTAAATTGTAAATAAAATTATGGTCATATTATAATTATGATATTCATATTGCATTTATATATTGCCCTTAAATTGTTCCTAGTCATTGTTTTATTCAAAACATATATTAATAGAATGTAAAAAGACTAGCACACATTATTTTTTTCCTTATAAAAGAAGTTATCGTTCTCATAGACTAAAGTATGAAAATATTTAAACAAATGTATGGTTACTTGCTAGAGAACAAGTTCACTGAACGGACCTCACATGAGAAATTCATTTGGACCATTACTTATATGTCTATGAAAATTCTCATTGTGATGATTGTATAAGTCATATTTTGACTTGAGATCTCCAGCATCATCTAAGTGGTCTTTTGACTTGAGATTCTCAACATTATCTTATATATGAATGATTATGTTTTGATACTATTTATGACATATTCTAGTCAAAAGCAACTTAGTCAGTAGTCATTGAATATAACGTGAACTATAGGTAGGTAGTTGAGTCATCAATATGAGATTCATCACCTTAAAGTAATTAGGAAGATTGCTCCATTATTGTCGATTAGTATTGATTCAAAAAATCCTTGGTCAAGGTAAAATGAAACTTTGTAAAATAGTTTTCAAGTGTAATTAATTAAATCAATTACTAATGGCAGAGAACTAACATGATTAGACTCAAATAGAGTAAGTATTAATTTCATACTCTATGTCTAATCAAAACATTGTGTGATGCAAAGATTGAATTATACGAAAAACTTATGCATGGAAAGGTTAGTCAAAATAACTTTTACATTCTTAAATATTTGGGTGGTCATAATATAATGTTAGACGTCAATCTTGATTTATGGATATTAATTGTTTAATTAGATTATTAAAGATAAATTAAAAGAGTTTAATTTATCTAATCTTAAATATGATGTAAGGTTATAATATATATCAATTGCCAACATATTTAAGAACCTAATCGATCACATACAAATAACGTGTTGAAGAGAGAAAAGTGTTTTAATCAAGTTGAACTTGAATGTAAAGTTTGAGAAACTTTATTATAACATCTCATATTAATCATTATTTATTAAATATCTCTTATTTAGTCATAGTTGGTATTCAATTAAATTAATAAAATGTCCAAAATCTATTATAAATAGATTTAAGTTATTAGGAAGCTGATACTCATTGCCTAACTTTCTCTATAATAGTTACAGAGTTTTCAATTCATTTTGTGCATATTATTAACAGCTAGACACTTGTGTAGCTACGAGAGATACGACAAAAAAAAGATTAAGCTCCGTAATAAGGTACGAACTACAAATTATGCTTTATTATGATTTATGTGTTAATCATTTATAAAATTTAAATTGATTTTGGCTTTTGGAAAATCAAAACGAAAAATTTTCATTATCATTTTGTTACGTGTAGGATCAGATCCCACCCCGATTTTTTTACAGTAATATGAGAGTCAACTTTAATTATATAATTTGATTAAACTTTTTGATTGTTATTGATTTTAAATTTTGAAATTGAAATTAAACCCTAATCTTATAATCATATTTGGATACGACGGAATGTTCCTTAAATCTGAATTGTTCGTATTGTGCCATCCACCTTAATTCTTTAGACTAAGTTAGATTTGTTTTAAAGAGTTCAATCCTGTAAATGCAGCGTTGAGAACCCAAATCTTTCAAACATCTAGAAAAGGGTTTTAGAACCCTCAGACACACAAAAGACCTTGAATGATGCATTGGGTCTGGAGTTGTGCAATGGTTAGAGTTTTGGTTGTGTTATTGTGTTGTTTGGTCGCAAAGGAAGTGAAGCTCCATAAGAAGGGGCCAGTGGTCGTCGCTAGAGAAGCTGACAAGAGGCAAAATGTTTACGGAAGCAAGCTAGTGCGTTAAAGATGCTTGGCTGGCGGGGCGGTTCGTGGTTGGAGAAGTCCATCCATCAACGTTGAGTTGTGATGCGTGGGAAGGTGAGCTTTGCGTTCATACTAGCGGTGACTGTTGGTGGCACAAGGAACACTGCAAGGCAGACATGATGGCCAACTGGCGGCAATAGAAGACGCGTCCAGAGAAGTTGGTGTCTCTCTAGTGGCCAAAGCAGGCTAAATGGCAACATCAAACTCTACAGCGGCGGTGGCTGCATTTAGAGAAGAACACTGCTAGCGGTAGTTCTTGAAGGTGGCAATGACTTGGTATCTTGGAAGGCTAAGGTTCGTTTAAGGAGGAAGGAGGGTGTTTGGTGAAAAGGATAAAACTGTTCTAGGACTAGAGTAGTGTATGTTTGGAAATAGTATCAGGATTGTTCCAAGTTATTCCTAACGGAAAATAAGACTTGTTTGGGTACAAGGATAGGTCTATTCTAGTTTTAGAAAAAGCTATAAAAGTTGAATAAATTTATCCTTAGTTCGGAAGAGACTATTTTAAGCCATAATATGAAATAAATTTGTAAAATTGTTTAAAATCAAAATTTTAATTATAAAATTAAAGTAATTATTTTTCTTAATGTGATTAAGATTAATAATTAAATTAATTCATAATTAAATTTAAAAAAGTTGTTTCTAGAATTAAAATTAATTATATTCAATTAAATTGAAATTAATAAATTTGACTCCTTAAAATTAAGAAAAATATTTTCTTAAATAATTAAGAAAGATGTTTATTAATAAATTTGTCTCCTTAAAATTAAGAAAAATATTTTCTTAAATAATTAAGAAAGATGTTTATTAAAATTTATTTATATCAATTTGATTGATATAAATTAAATTTATTTTTATTTATATAATTATTATTTTATTTATTTAGAAATGGTTTCTTTATTTATGAAGAAAAAGTTTCTTCATTTATTAGAAAAGTTATTTTCTTGATTAAATTTTGAAAAAATAATTATTAATTAAAAATTGAGATTTTTAATAGTTTCGAAAAATGGATCTCTAATCTATTAAAAAAAGTTTTTTCTAATTAAGAAGAAATCAATCTCTAAATAAATAATGTAAAGGACTTTATTTTGAAAGTATTTTTATTTTAATATTAGAAAACAATTTTCTAACTAAAGAAAAGTATTAGAAATAATTCCTAATTAGATTAGAACGTCTTACTTGTTAAATTTTGAAAAAAAAGAGTTTTCTGAATTATAGTAAGTAAAAAATATAATTTATTAAAAGATTGTTTTTAATAATATTTTGTTAAAGGAGTCAAGATAATTGAAAATAGTTTCAAAATTGAAAAATTATTTTCAAATCAAATTAAATTTCTATTTAGAATATAAATTTAATTTTTAAGAATCAATGAGTTTAATCTAATTTAATTATTCAAAGTGTTAGAAATATATTTTAGATTATGAAGATTAATAACTAGAACTAAACGAAACTTGATATTTTGTGCGTATAATTTGATTATAAGTACATAAGTTGCGTACTTTATTTATATGGTTGATATATATACATGTTAAATTGTATCTTTTATATGAGTGATATTTTACATACAATTTTGTGTTTGATGAGATAAACAAAATATTAGGTACACATTAAGAAGATGATTGTTGTCTTTCATTATTTAAGAATAAAACTAGAGTTCTGTTTATTGTAAGACTTGTTGAGTGACTCAAGGCCTCTTTAATCCGAATATATTTTTTCTTAAATTAATGGGTCTTACTTAACTAAATTTGTATGATTTAGATGAGTGACCCATGATCATGTAAATTTAGAGGCAAGGTTAGGAATAGCATATAAGATATGTTTAGGTAAGAGCGTCACCTAACGGATCTAGGAATAACAAGAAATGTGATTGATAAAGTTATTATCTACCTAATTTAAATTTAGTTAGTTTGTTGAGTGATTCAAAGTCAAGTAAATTTAAATAAGATCCTAGCCTACTAGAAAAATTAAAATAATCTTTCTGAATAGTAGCGAGGGTTATTATTTCAAATAAAATAATGGGTGCAACCAAATAAGTGATTAAATTCTTGATCTTATTTGATAGTCATGACATATAATCAATTACTTGCTTTTCTTACTTTTATATTTTGTTATGAGTGGAATTTACCTTATTTAGTATAGTTGATAATACGTGAACTTGATTCATTAGACATGGTTAAGTTTGAGAAAAGTTCTCAAAGTTAGATAGAAAAGGTGTATATCCATTATGCAATTTCGTTATTAATCCTTGCTGAGAATTTGACGTTAAAGTTTTAGAGATATGTCAAAAATCAAATGGATGACAAAAGATTATGACATTTTGATTTAATTAATATCTCATAAACTTTATCAAAATCTTGTAAGATGTATGTCAACACCATAATAGTAAAATGCAAGAAGTTGCATGAAGTAGTGCTAAAAGTTATAGTTCCTCGATAGAATTGTTCCACTCAATTTAGCCTACTAAAAGCATAAAAATGGACATTAATTAAAGGCTTTGCTATTGTATGAGAATAGTTGTCGTAAGAATAAAATGATTGCATAAATTTTCTTATCTACATGTGATATGACAGAGATCATATGTATTTCTAATTAGTGCTCTTAAGTATTTGATGCTAAATTTAGATTCAATATTATTACGATGTTCAAGGAATGAAAAGAAATAGATTGTTGAATAAAAGGAATTGATCAAAGTTTATACAAATATTTTGTATGTATTAGATCAAGGAAAACTTACACTTACCATAGTTGACAAAGAATTCAAATTTAGATAACTGAGACTATTATTTTATGTCATGTTGGCTAATAATGAGAATAATAAAGTTATATGTAAGGATATATGCATCTTTTTTTTAATATGAATCATATAAAACTTATGAAACTTGTTAAATTGATTAATAACCAAATCTAACTTTGATGAAAGAATATGATGGCATTGAATTGTTTAATCTTATACATATGATGTATTGGAAGTGATAACAATTCATAAAAAGGATAATACTTTGTATTTCATTTAATATATATGACTATATGTATTAAATTGTTAAATCTTATACACGTGATGTATTAGATGTGATAACAATTCATAAAAGAATGATACTTGTCATATGGTGATATAGTATAAGATACTTAAACCACTATCCCAGCAGTAGCATGATTGTCATATGGTGATATAGTATAAGATACTTAAACAATTAGCCTAGTGCAAGTGGGAGATTATTGGTTTATGTCATACAGCCAATCTGTTAGTTATAGTTTAATGATATAATTATTTGAAGACATTTTTTTATTTTATACATTTTTAGATGTATATGATAAAGTACATGAGATAAATATACATTACAAATAAAATTATAATGAGATTATAATTATTAAATTCGTGTTGTATTTTTATATTATCCCTAAATTGTTCCTCGACATTGTTATATTAAGATTGGATATTAATAGGATGTAAAAAGACTATCACACATTATATTTTTCTTATGAAGGAAGTATTCAGTTTCGTAGACTAAAGTATGAAGATACTTAAACAAACGTATGAGTTCTTGTTAGAGAACAAATCACTCAGTTGACCCATATAAGAAATCTATTTAAAACATTACTTGTATGTCTATGAAAATTCTCATTGTAATGATTGTATAAGTGATCATTTGACTTAGATCACTAATTTTTGCTCATGTAGGAATTGTTATATTTTGTTATTACTAATGACCTATTCTAATCAAGGATAGCTCAATTGGTAGTCATTAGATATAACATGAACTATATGGAGTTAGTTGAGTGATATAATTCATCACCCTAAATTTATTATGGAAAATGTTATATTATTCTCAATTAGGATTATGTTATATTAATCTCAATTAGTATTGATTTGAAAAATCCTTGATCAAGGTAAAATAGTTTTTAAATTTCATTAATTGAATTAATTACTAATGATTGAGAAGTAACATGATTAGACTCAAATATAGTAGACATTAATTTCATGATCTATGTCTAATCGGAATATTGTATGATGAAATGATTGAATTATATGAAAAAAATTATGCATGAAAAGGTTAGTCAAACTACTTTGACATTCCTAAATATTTGAGTGGTCGTAATGTGTTATTAGATACTAATTTTGATTTATAGATATAAATTGTCAATTAAAGAATTAAAGATAAATTAAAAGAGTTTAATTTATCTAACCTTAAATATGATTTAGGGTTATAATTTATATCCATTTCCAACATATTTATGAACTTAATGAGTTACACACAAAAAATGGTTGAAGAGAGAAAAGTGTTTTAATCAAGTTGGACTTAATTGTAAAGTTTGATAAACTTTATGATTAAATATGAGATATTAATAAATAAGTATCTTATTTGGGCATAATTGGTATTTAATTAGAATTAATTGCAATTATTATTAAAGATTACTTGAAATTAGAATTTAATTTCAATTAAATTACTAAAATGTCTAAAACCTATTATAAATAGGCTTAAGCTTTAAAGAACCTAACACTCTTTGTCTAACCCTTTTTGTAATAATTATAGAGTTTTCTCAACTTATTATAATAGACATTGTCAGATACCTTACACTTTTGCAATTATGGTAGTTGATATGAGTCAATTTTGGAAATAGTACGAGGGATATGACAAGAAAAGAATCAAGCTCCTTAATAAAATACAAATTACGATTCATGTTTTATTATGATTTATTTGTTAATCATTTTATAAAATTTAAAATGATTTAGTTTTTGAAAAATTAAAACGAAAAAATTTTATTATCATTTCATTGCGTATGGATCAAAGCCCGCCTCAATTTCTCAATAGAAGGTATAAATATGCATATAGCTCTTTTAGGGATTTTAAAATAGCATTCACCACGAGGATGTTTTCCAACAACAATATATTTGAAATATTATTAAAATTGGCCTTTTTCATGTTTTAATTGAATTCTTAATATTATAATATGCATTCATGATACTTAACATTATTTCAATTTTATGATAAAATCTGATTGAAGATTAAATAATTAATTATTAAATTTAAAATAAAATAAAATAATACCTTTAATTACTATTTTACATTATTAAAAATATTTAATTGCCAAAAATCCTTCCTAAGGTTGAAGTTTTGAGGGGGGAAAAATCGATTCAAACCTGTTGAAATAGGAATTAATGACACATATAAAGAAGAAACAACACAATCCAAGTGCAATTAAAAGATATGGTGTAGGAATTGGTCTATTGGATGCTTCTACTTTTGACTTTGCGAGTTGGAGGAGAACTCTTTTTGCCATTTATTACGAGTTATTTGCTTATTTTATTAAGAAAAGTCAATACTGACTGTGTTATAAATATGCAAAATAATGACGTCAAATCAAAGAGCTGTAAATTGTAAATTTTTAATAAAGAAATTGTTTTTATTTATTACAAATTTAAAGTTTAATTAAAAATTATTAAATAAAACTTAATTAATTTATTAAAATTGATTATTTAAAAATTGATAAACTTATTATCACTTAAAGCGTGGTTTTTCCTAATAACTTCTTAATTGATTTCACCAAAAAAAAACTATTTGGAGACTTGTGGGAAGGAAGGAAGAGTAAGACAAAGAGGATCTGCTAGATGACAGTTTTGTGGAGACAGGAGAACTGTCGTTCCATCGCTTGATCTGCGTGGACATCTGACTTCCACCTACATGTTTCACAACTTCCATCATTTGCGTTGTTTCGTTCCATCAGTTACAGTACGAGTCGATCCAGACGCAACGCCAAGACCACCCAAGAACATTTTTCCAGATCTGGTCTGCGATGTCAGTCAACAGCGAGGTCTGAGCTGTGTAATTTGTGTTGTGCGCATAAGTGGTGACAGTGGAGGAGGCATCCAGTTTGTGCCTGGGTAGAGCAGCAGTTCCTTACACGCGCCCAACATTTTTCTAGATCTGCTTTTTCAGATCTGGTTCACCGCTGTCACCCTTGCCTTCTACTCATCATCCTTTTGTTTCTGCCTTGTCGGAGACTGGTTTGTGCCACCATCAGCGTTGGTTCCTCGTTGGTGTGCACCTCTCCACTGGTGATTTGCCACTTGGCCGGAACTATACGCTTACTGTTGACTTATTAGCTCGGAAGTGGGTACGAGTAAGTGAGACTTAATAAAGGAGGAGATAAGCGGCTCCTCCCACATGACTACCGCTGCCGACGCTTGTCCGCCGCCTCCGGCGGACACAGGGGTGGACGCAGCATCCAACACCGTCACCCCTGATCCTTTGGTTAGTGATGATATCATGAAAGAGGTGGTTGTTGTCTCCCCTGTTGCTTCTTTTAGAGACAAGCTTTTGGGCACGAGCTCGCCTCATTCTGCTGCCCTCCCTCTAGAGGAGGATGAGATTTCTATTGGCGAGACAGATTACATAGCCACGGTTGAAAATGGGGTTCCATCTATTACCTTCTCGGACCGGATCAATGGTCTCCTTGACAAGCGAATGGAATTATGTGTGTTCCTCAAGCTTTTGGGCAGACGGATCACCTACAATGTTTTATCGTCTAAGCTGGATGGATTATGGCGGACTAAGCGACCTTTTCATCTGTCTGCTCTTGAGAACGACTATTATATGGCGAAATTCCAATCGAAGGAGGACTATGTTATGGTTCTGTCCCAAGGCCCATGGTTAGTTTTCGGACAATGTCTGACGGTCCAGCCGTGGACCCCCACCTTCGATACAATTGAGCCATATCCGATGGATGTTTCCACATGGATTAGACTCCCGGGATTGCCGTCACGGATGTATGTTCATGATGCTCTTACGGCGATCGGAAAACAAGTGGGAAAAGGTTATTAAAGTGGATTTTAATGCGGCAGTGGCTACCAAGACGCGGTTTGCTCGTATTGAGGTCTGCGTCGACTTACGGAAAGCGTTACCATCCAAAATCAAAATTAATGGCCGGTTTCAAAGAATTGAATACGAGTCGCTGCCATTTTTATGTTTTCAATGTGGTAAGTATGGTCATTTTAAAGATAATTGTCCGCGTAACAATGTTGGTATTGTGCAGAGAGCTGTGCAGGTGGCTACAGGCACGACTTCGATGCCGGAGACTCAGGCGACACTGGAGGAGCTGGTCAAACGGGTCGAAACGGAGGGCTACGGGTCGTGGATGGTGGTCAAGCGCAAACCCCAGGTGCTTACCAAGAACGGAAACATTCAGAAAAGTGATACTACAGGGGCGAAATTTAAGGGTTCAAGATTTGATCTCTTAGCTGGTCAAGAGGAGCATGCGTTGGCGGTGGAAAGTTTAGGCAAGGATTCTGCTCCTAGTGATTCTTCTCCCATGACTACTCGTGTTAATACTCTAAGGAAGGCACCGATCGGGTCCACGAGCAATCCTCAAGGCAAAAAGCATGCACACGAGTAGGACTCGGAGGCCTAAAAGCAAGCCAATACTGTTGGCCGTATAAGGAAAGGCCCGGCAGTTATAAATTTTAAGAAGGTGGCCGACGGGGTGGTCCAGCTAACTAATGTGAAGCAGCCCAGTCTAGTGGGCCCGGTCTTTGAGCCCGAGATGCCTATGGAAATGGAGGCATAGATCCATGATAATGCTGTCTTTGTTTCGGATCGGGAAACTGAAGATCACAGAGGGGCGTTCGATGGCGACAAGTTTAGGGAAATTATTTCTCAAACTCAATTTCAAGCTCGCAAGATGGGGTCGTCTTTGGATCCAAAGCACAACTCGGTTGTTTGAATGGCCGAAATCTGCACTCCTACCAAGGTGCCGCTCCCTCATTCTACCCGAAAGTGGCCTAAAAAGGCCAAATCGCCAGTCACTGTCTCACCGATCCATTCCAAAGTTGTGAAGCGTGGTCGGCCAAAGGTTGTCCGCACAGTTCCTCCAGTGACAAAGGCCGTGGGAGAAGCTGAGTCGTCTGCGGCTTCTGTGTGTGTCTCAGAGGCAGTTGCAGCTATGGTTCGAACTGTTGATAATCAACAAATTGAGATGTCGGTGGTTTCGAGCTCGGGTCATGCTACGGAGCACAATGGGGTTCTGCTTGCAAACCCGAACTGATCACAGTGCCACTATACAGGTGTTTTGCTCCTTTGTTTGTCTGTGTTATAATGTTTTATATGGACTTTACAACTTTTGTTTGGAATTGTCAAGGATGTGGCAATTCAAAATTTCATCGTTTTCTTTCTGAGTATAGGAGAGAGCATCA
>JANKOE010000004.1:16814901-16838076 GCA_026284465.1 Erythroxylum citrifolium
TTCTCTAATTTAATCCAAATCAAAACTCTTCTCTTTTCGATAACCAAAGAAAAATTTATGGCCAAACTTCAAGGCATGATCAATGTAACATTTTCCAACTTTAGCTCTCTAACACTTCACATACGATAGTTCTCACTTCCAAGAACAGTTTGGGGTTTAACACTTATCATCTTCTCCAGACTCCGCGTCTTAATTGGACTTATATTGAGATGTTGTTGTCGTTGTATTTCATGTCATATCACTTTTTGTGATCATAAGATGTTTTCTTCCTTATTTACCTTTTAAGTCACTTCATCTCTTGATTTCCTTATTAATCTTACTATTACTTTACTTCCTAATAACTCTCTTGTAGGTCCAGATTAACATTTTTAATCCACCTTCTCTTAAATTTGATGATCTTTCCTGTGGATCCTTATCCTTCTTCTTTTAAAGTTCAGTCTTCTTTTGATCCTCCACTTCGTCATTCTTCTCATATAAGTCAACCCAATACCACTTGTTATTTTTTAAAAATTTTTATTTTGCTCTTGTTTCTCTTTATAAGCCTCGATTTATCATGAGGTTAGTATTTATCCTTTATGACATCAAACCATAAAAGGAGAACTCAATGCACTTACTTATACATTGGATTTTATTGATTTATTTACAGACAAATCTATGGTTAGTTATAAATGGGTCTATAAAATCAAGACCAAGGTTGATGGTTTAATAGAATGATGCAAAGCTCAGTTTGTAGCTAAAAGTTTCATTCAGAAATATAGGATTGATTATGAGAAGACTTTTGCTTATGTAATCCACATCAATTTTGTTTGTACTCTCATTGCCATTACTATTGTTAAGTATTAGACTTTATTTTAGACGAATGTCAAGTATGACTTCTTCAACGATGATCTTATGGAAGAGGTCTATATGCAACCTCCTATTAACTATGATCATCCTCCAGATAAAGTCTATCTTCTTCAAAAGGCTTTATATAGACTTAAACAAGCTCCTTATCCTTGATTTACTAAGTTCAAACCACTATTTGTCAATTTGGTTTTCAGTTTAGTCCTTATAATCATGCATTATTCATTTAAAAGATAGGGTGGGATCTTATTATGTTAGTATTATATATTGACGATACGATTATTACGAGTGATGATACATAAGATAGTTATATCTCTTAAGAACTTCATTAATTGCCAATTCAAGATGAAAGATCTTGGGTATTTGAATTATCCATTAAGGTTACTTTTGATTTTGTAGGGTATTAGTTATCTCAGCTAAGTATGGTACCAATCTTATCTTTCGTGTGGGTCTTATTGATGATAAATTTTCCAATACTCCTATTGAAGCCAATGTTGATATTTCTACATATGATGGCTCTCCTCTTCATAATATTACTTTGTATAGTCAACTTGTTAGCAATCTTATTTATCTTACTGTTATTCTTCATCTAAGAAGCACGAACACGACAAAATGGAGCCGTGTCTGCGTGTCGGACACGTATCTGACAAGGACACCTACAAAGAGTGTATATATATGCTTCATGTTTTTTTAGAGAGGCTTACAAAGTACAAAATATGTATGAATTATTAAAATATTGGAAGTCTTGAAACACATCAATCAATATATATCATATTATGAATTCTGAATTTTTTCTTAATTCTAAAATTTATAATATATATATTTATATGTCGTGTCTATGTCCACCAAATTTTAGAAGAAGGTGTGTCCCCGTGTCCGTGTCCGTGTCCGTGTTGTGTCGCGTGTACGCGTCCGTTTCCGTGCTTCTTAGTTCTTCATGAAATTATTTATACTATTCATATTGTGAGTCAATTCATGATAGCTCCTTGTACCACTCATTATGCAGTTATTCTTCGTATTCTTCACTACAATAAAGATACCTTGTTTTATAGTTTTTATTACTCTAACTAATCTTATCTTCAATTATGAGGTCATAGGTTGATGATCCCACATATCATTGATCTGCTAGTGGTTACTATATTTTACTTGGTGATTCACTTATCTCTAAAATTGTTCTATCGATTCAATCCAAAGTTGAATATCAAGCTCTAACTGATACTACTTTTGAGCTTTAATGGCTTTGCTGGCTACTTCATACTTTGACCATTCCATCTCCATCTGTCACTCCTATTTAATGTGATAATTGAAGTGTTATGTAAATTGCCTATAATGATATGTTTCACGAACACTCAAAATATACTAAGATCGATTACCACTTTGTGCGTCATCATGTTCATCATAATACAATTGATGTTGTCTATTTCTCCTCTCAAGACTAAATTGTTGATCTATTTGACAAAGCTTACTCGATTCCTCAATTTCATGATCTTGTTTCCAAACAAAAATTGTTTGTTTCTTTATCACCTTTAGTTTGAGGGGGAGATAACCATAATATTTGTTGTAATCAATATAAATATATTTAGACATCAATTATGTTCTTCCTTATTTAAGTATGTAAATATATTTAGACACTAATTAGGCTCTTCTTATTATGTTATCCTTATATAATTTTTTTCCTAATTGATAATACTTTTGTGTAAAAATCAGTACTACACACAAGACATATATATGAATCAATCTCTATTAATTTAACTGTCATTATAACAAATTAAAAAATATGATAAGCTTTTCTTAGTTCGACTATCTTTAGAGAAAATCTCATGTAGAGTGGTGGTCGTGAAATGAGTTATTTTGTATTAATTCATTAATGATTATATCTTATATTTAATGAACTATATTCAAGAAATATTGATTAGCTAAATTTTTTTTAAATTGCAATATTTACAAAGTTACATAGAAAACCATTAAAAATAATGTGAGAAAATTACACTTTAGTAATCTTTGAGCTTAATTAAAAAAAAGATTTCTATTTAAAAAATTATGTAGAATTCTTCAATATTAACTCTTAGTATTATATGAATATTATCGAACAAATGAAAAAGTTTTACATGTTATTAAATATATGAAAAGTAATTCAAAATTTAATAATTTTATTTAAATTTTAATTTTATATAAACATAACAATATGTAAGTATCTATTTTACCTAATACCTGATTAAAAATTTATATTAAATAACATTTATCATAAAATAATATATATTCACTATTTATAAGATTATTTAGTTTTTATTATATTCAATTATTCCAAATTTCTCTACATATATATATACATATATATATAAAGAAAACTGAAAACCTCGTGTAGAATTATAGTTGTGAAAATGGCCGTCTTTATATTAGTTCATTAATTATTATTTCTATATTTAGTGACTTTTGTTCAATATTTTAAAATATACATTAAATCACAATATCATCAAGACAATTTTACAAAGTTACGTCGTCACCTTCTTCTAGGATTCAACTTGATGGTCAGATTGAGAGGTACCCATTGATAACTCGGCAAATTATGTGTTGGGAGATTTGTTAATTCCTTGTTTGCCATAATCTTCGATTCCTTCAAGTAAAGAACGAGTTTTTACTGTGTATGCTTTGTGAATGATAGGTATATTCGGAGCTGCATAAAGAAACGGGAATGTATTGATGGCCTTCAATAATAAGATACGCAATTTGATGATTGAATATAGATAGTAGGCATTGATAAGAGTTTCACGTCCTCTTTATCTTGCAACAGCAACACACCACCTACGAGTACGATGATGAGAGAGAGGAGATGACGATGGCCAAAAAGTTAGGTCAAAATTTTCGTTAGTTTTACTTTTTTGGACAACCTTAAATCACAGACCTTTTTCGATAAGTTCAAAAGGTAGGAAGTTTTTCCCAAGTATCAGAGTTTTTATCTTGAATGTATGAAAAAGTGATAATTTTAAATTTTTAATTTACATGTTAAATATATAAAGAAGTAAGAATTTTTAGTTTTAAATTGATAATTTTAAAACCGTACCAAACTGGACGATTGAACTAGAATGAATATAAACTGGCCTAAATTTTAGTCCAAATTGTGCTTATATCTATCGATCTGTTTCTCTCGTGGTTGGTGTGGAGGATGCAAACACTCCACTAACGACCAACTAAGGGGCTGTTTGTTTCTATTTTTTCTTTCTTTTTTGTTGTCGATTTTGTTAAAAGAAAAACAGGTAAGTAAAACGTGTTTGGTTTACTCTGCTGTGATTTTTTGTTTCTGAAAATAAAAAAAAACCACAACAGTTTAAATAAACCAAAAAATATCGTTTCTCTGAATTTTGACATGTTTTTTTCGACAGAAAAACAACGTATCCCTATTTTCTATCGCGATTAATAATAATAATAATAATAATAAAAGTACGAAATTTATAATAATAATTAATAATAAATAATAATAAGATAATTAATTTGGTATAATAAAATTAATAATAGTAAGTAGAAAATTTATAACAATAATTAATAAAAATAAAAATAATTAATAAAAATAATAATATTAATAATAATAATAGTAATAATAATAACAACAATAAGAATAAGAATAAGAATAAGAATAACTTATTAAAAATTAATAATAATAATAATAATAATAATAATAATAATAACTTTTTAAAAATTAATCATCATCATCATCATCATCATCATCATCATCATCATCATCATCATCATAAATTAATAATCATAATAATAACTTATTAAAAATTAATAATAATAATAATAACTTATTAAAAATTAATAATAATAATAAATAAAATTACTAATAATAAGAATAACTTAATAATAATAATAATAATAATAATAATAACCAAACATATTTTTGTTTTCAGTATTTCAACCAAACAAGTTTCTAAAAACAGGAAACAAAAACCAAAAACAATAACAGAAAAATAAAAGTAAAACCAAACGGTCCCTTAATTTGTGGCCAAAAGTACTAAATTAACCATAACATTTACATTCATGAATCCTAACATTTATAAAAAAAAGTTAAAAATAAACCTACTGCTATGATTGAACTCTAACCACTATTTATCCGGTGAAGTAGACTAAAATTTGCTAATTGGAGGTGGGACCCACTTCTTCATGTTCGGTTTTGTAGTTTTCATCTTCAATAATAGATCCTTACAGTCTGCTTCCAATACATCCTCATCTTCATATTCAAGTATTCTCAACGAGCTCTTTCCAGATCCTAAAGTTCGTAGTATTTCTTTTTGCGTGTTTCCTTGGTCTCAACTAACTGCAACTTTGAGATTCAACTTGTATTTCTGTAAATAACAATACATGGCATGCATCTCAAAACACAAGAAGATTTACGTGCAAACAAGATACATGCATATTAACCATTTATATAGCAACAGAAGCATAATTGAGACATATCTCCAGCCATTGCTCCATCGATATCCCAACGTCTCTGATTTTTTAATCTTCTATCCTCTCCCTTCACGATGCGATGGTGTTGAGAATTACTTTTCGTGTATTGAGGATAGGGACCCAAAATTGGTTTTTAAACCGTTCAACACCTCTGCCCATCATAGAGGGTGAAACTCGGAAGCATGGGCGTTAACGTGTGTGTGATGAAGAGGGTTAAGCATTAATTGGACCATAATCTTATTAGTAAGAATAGTAGGAAGATACGGAAAATTCTTACATTCTCCTAGTTGGTCCAATTAAGTCAACACCAAACATAAAAAGAAACCAAATACATAAATCATGGTGATAGGTCCTCTTATAGTGAGTATTATCTTCCATGTATTACATATATAAAATTTCTCATTACTAACCTTTAAACTTAATGAATAAATCATATGTTTATTTTAGGTCCAAATTAGATGATATTTCTCAAAACCAATCAAATATATATGTGCACAAAAACATATGAAAAAATATCAAATTAAATAAGAGTTCCATTGAAGCAACAAATGTACAACAAAAATCACATTATGGAATCAAGTTCTATTTGCACTACGTGATCCTTAAACTACTTAGGTGGCATGCCTTTAGTTAAATGATCCGCAATTATCAAATCAACGCTAATGTGCTCTATGACAACTTTCCTTTGCTTAACACGTTTTCTTATGGCTAAAAACTTAATGTCGATATGCTTATTTCGATTTTCACTCTTGTTATTTCTAGCCATAAAAAATGCAGCTGAGTTGTCACAGTATAACCTTAATGACTTAAAAATCGAATCAATAACTCTAAGCCTATATACGAAACTCTTCAACCATACACCATGTGAGGTGGCTTCAAAACATGATACGAACTCAACCTCTATAGTGGAAGTAGCAATTAGGGTCTGCTTAGCACTTCTCCAAGATATAGCTCCACCAGCTAGCATGAAAATATAACCAGATGTTGATTTCCTTGAATCAATGCAGCCAATAAAGTCTGAATCGGAGTATCCAACTACTTCCAGGTTCTCAGTTCGCCTATACATAAGCAAGCAGTCATTTATGTGCTGTAGATATCTCATAACTTTCTTTGCAGCTTTCCAGTGTTCAACACCTGGATTACTCTGATATCTACCTAACATTCCAACAGCATATGCGATGTCAGGTTGGGTGCAGACCTGAGCATACATAAGGCTTCCAACAGTTGAAGCATATGGAATGCTCTTCCTGTGTTCCCGCTCAAAATCATTCTTCGAGCATTGATTCAAATTGAATATATCATGCTTCATAATGGGTGCTACACTTGGTGCACAATCTTTCATCTGAAATATCTCTAAAACTTTGTTGATATAGGTATCTTGAGACAAACCCAAAATGCCTCGAGATCTTTATCTATGGACCTTGATGCCAATGACATAAGATACCTCACCCATATCTTTCATATCAAAATTCTTTGAGAAAAATTATTTCACCTCATATAGCAAACCCTTATCATTAGTCGCAAGTAAAATGTCATTCACGTATAACACAAGAAACCAAGTCTTACTCCCATTGACCTTCTGGTATAAACATTGATCCATTATATTCTTTTCAAAACCAAATGAAGTGATAACCTCAGGGAATTTTAAATACCATTGCCGGGAGGCTTGTTTTAATCATATATGGATTTATTAAGCTTGTAGACTAAATGCTCACCATCATTAGAGGAGAATCCTTCAGGTTGTTTCATGTAAACCTCTTCCTCTAGTTCACCATTGAGGAACGTCATTTCACATCCATTTGATATAACTCAAAATCAAAAGGCGCTACTATTGCCATGATTACATGAAGAGAATCTTTCTTAGATACAAGAGAAAAAGTCTTCGTGTAGTCTATTCCTTCCCTCTGAGTGAACCATTTGGCAACAAGTCTTACTTTAGGTCTCTCAATGTTGCCTTGTGAGTCTTTTTTTATCTTAAATACCTATTTACATCCAATGATTTTCACACCATTTGGCAACTCAACGAGATCACAGACTTGAATAGATGCCATAAAATCTATCTCATTCTTCATAGCATTGTACCACAAGTCCGATTCCTTAGAACTCATGGCCTGTGAAAAACATTTCAGGATTATTTTCGGCTCCAATGTTGTAATCTGACTCTTATAGATACACTATATAATCACTAGGTATTGCTGAACTTCTAATCCTAGTAGATCTCCTCAATGTTGTATCATCATCTTCACGAAGAACTTGTTGCTTAACAACTTCTAGTTATTCCTTATTTACAACCTGATCTACTGGATTGGTATTAACAGCTTGTGGAACTTCAATAATTGGTTGTCCAACACTCGTTCCAACTTGGGGAGTGTGAATGACAATCAATCTATCACTTGAACAAGAGGGTTGAGCTTCATAATGACCCTTTTCAAAAACTATGTCTTGAAAATGACCACACCCGCTGATCAAGTCATTCTCAAGGATTCCACAATTCTAGTGTTGTGAGATAGGCAATAGAATCTATACCCCTTAGACCTTTCAACATATCCAATGAAATACCCACTAATGGTTCTTGGGTCTAACTTCTTCTCCTGTGGGTTGTAAATTCTCACTTTAGACGCACATCTCCAAATGCATATATGCGTCAAACTCGGTTTTCAACCCTTAAATAACTCAAAAGGTGTCTTTGAGACAGCTTTGGTTGGAACTCGGTTTAATATATACATAACAGTCTTTAGAGCTTCAGTCCACAGGAATTGAGGAGGTTTTATTTTACTCCTCATACTTCTCACCATGCCCATTAAAGTCCAGTTTCTTCTTTCTGCGATACCATTTTGATCTGGAGAACCAGGCATGGTGTACTGGGCAACAATCCCATGTTCTTAAAGAAACTTTGCTAAAGGACCAAGCGCTTGTCCACTTTCAGTGTATCTACCGTAGTACTCTCCACCTTTATCCGACTTCACGATTTTAATCAATTTTTCTCGTTTATTCTCCACTTTTACCTTAAAAATTTTAAAGGCATTCAAAGCTTCATCCTTGGGACGAAGTAAGTAGAGATACATATATTGTGAATAGTCATATGAAGGTGATAAAGTATTTCAAGCTATTTGCATCCATATCTGGACAACAAATTGTTGGAAAATCTGGTCAGGATCCGATCCGACCGTAGTGGAATAATCACGAAACTGTTTCGTGATTTTTGATTTCTCAAAAACCAATATCTATTTAATTCTATAAAATGATTAACACCAATCAAAATAAAGCGAAAATTTAATTCGTATCTTATTCCGAAGCTTGATCTTTATCTTGATGTATCCTTCAAACCGTTTCTGAAACCGATCCGTCTCAACCACCGTAGTCGCATAAGTGTCCGGCCTCTAACGATATCCACAAAATGAGTTGAGAGAACTCTGTAACTTTTACAGAAAGGGTTAAGCATAAAGTGCTAGCCACATAAAGCTCAATCCTATTTATAATAAGCTTTGGACGTTTTAGTAATTTAATTGAAATTAAATACTAATTTTAATTAAACTTTAATTAGAATTACAAATAATTCTAATTAAATACCAGTTATTCTCAAATAATATTCAATATCTTATATTAATCCTTATTTATTAAATATCTCATATTTAATCATAAAGTTCCTCAAACTTTATAATCAAGTCCAACTTGATTAAATCAATTTTGTTCTCTCCAACCCATTCTATATGTGAGACCCATTAGATTCCCAAATATGTTGGCAATGATTATAAATTATAATTCTAATTCATAATTAGAATTAGATAAATTAAAACTCCTTTTAACTTATCTTTAATTCTCCAATTAAAAAATTTATAATCATAGATCAAGATTAGCGTCTAATAACGCATCATGACCACCCAAATATTTACGAATGTCAAAGTGATTTTAACTAACCTTTCCGTGCATGATTTTTTCGTATAATTCAATCATTTCATCAACTAATGTTCCAATTAGACATAGAGCATAGAAACATCACTTGTGTTTTCATAATTTAATACTACTTTTTAGAAAATAAATTTTTTTTTATCACATCTAATTTATTTATACTTATATTATAAAGAATTGATAACGACAAATTTATTTACACTTATATTATAAAGAATATAATATGGAATCCACTATTATATAATAAACTAGTTGGTTTCAACAAAAAAGAGTTATTAAAGTAAATCTGAAAAATTTAAAACTTTAAAATTGAACCAAAAAATAAACGTTAAATTGATTAACCAGTTGCAATTTAATTTGTTGACCAATAATTAATACCATAATGTTGAAGTAAAAATATTTAAGAAATCGTAAACTTTCAGCTAAAACTTCCAAGATGAGTGGCTAAATTCTAAAAAATGTCTCTAAATATCATTTTAATTTGTTCACATGATCTAATGTCTGTCCTCAACACTAGGGCTAATAATTTATACAAAAACGACAATCATCGAAAGTTGTTGCTGCCCAGGATCGAACTGGGGACCTTTAGTGTGTAAGACTAACGTGATAACCACTACACCACAGCAACTTGATGACTAACAAAACTTTTGTAATTCTTTGAAACTCTCTATCTTCTATTTTCAGTTGGACTTATTTTAGGCCTATTAAGTAAAACTTTCAACCCCAATCCTCGAATGACACTTGGAGGATAAATCTTGCAAAATAATTGACGTGAACGATCCAAAAGTCAAGATCCATGTGTTTCGTATTTGGTCTAAAACTTGGCCCGGAAGGGCTAAGTCACAGTCAGGGCCAAGTCACACAACCTCGGTCAGGCTATACATCATCTCCATCAAACTCCTTCAAGGCACGGTACACTACAGCCACCAAAATTATACTTAAATAAAAGGAAATGCTATAAGATCATATTTTGGATTTATTCGGATAATTCTATTATCAAAGATGTAAAATAATAACAAAAAAGAAAAGAATCATTTTGACATATCATATCATTAAGCACTAGTCTTGTAAGTTGCCATGTAACACGAGAATGGAACTCTCTTTCCATATCACATTCATGCAAAAGAAAGACCAAACTAGAAGTTCCTTTCCTCATGCCCATTTCAGCGTAGCCTAAGTTCCACCACATGTAAAGCATCTTTTGTTATTCTGCCACCGATTATGTTTATCCATATCTGAGGAGGGCAAATGTTGGATGTGGGGTCTCTCTTTCTCTTCCTTTTGTTTTTTTCACTGTATGTTTATTATTTATAGCACAATGGATTATTAATTTTAACTATTCTGCTGAAAGATAGTTACAGTAAATTTTTACTTTGTGACCCACTTGAAGTGTAGTCTCCACAGCTTTCTCGTGCTTTCCCTGTTCCACATTTGGGATCAAAGCTAGAGAAATCCAATTTGAAATGAAGAACTGAATTCGTGGACCGTATTCTACGCTGAATAGTGAAATATTTCACAAGAAAAGCACCCCAAATACCAGAAAAATATGGTGATAAGGCCTAATTAATTAGGTCAAGATCTGACGGGGTATCGTGTGTGACCCGGCGTAATTTGCTTTAAGGTTTGTAGTTTGGTCATTTGGGAAAGATCAAAGCAGGACGTAGCAAGGTGTATGAATCGTGACGATGAATTTGTCTCTATCACATAACAGTTAATCATATGCTAAAGATGACGATGCAAGTTAAGCAAGCCAGTCACGAGATGTTCTTAGCTACCGAATTATTCTTTTTAGATTTTATTTAATATAAAGTTAAAATATATTATATACTAAAGGGTAAGCTCTAGTGCACAAGATTCCTTGTTTAACAGAGATCAGGAGAGTGTCATTAATTGTACGCTAATATATAAAACTATAGCTCCTTCTTTTGATATAAAACTATAGGAGAATAAATTGGAAAATATATAAATCCCTCACTACATGTGCTGATGTTTATGGTGATATGATAGGTGTATGTATTTAGACATCTTACTCATCCACATGCCTTATTAGCAGCATTCAACAACTAAACGTGTACATAACAAACTCCTATATGTTGTTACGTGTATTAAGTGAATATTAACGGAGATTAAATGAGTCCTTTACAGCATACTCATACTGAATTATCAGTCTATCCCTTCAAATGATGCTAAAATTATTACATGAAGATGGCTAAGGAAGTTAATTGTCCTAATCCAATTAAAAACAGCTTTGGTATGAACGTGGGTGGCATCACATATGCTTTGCAATATGGACCTTATAATTAATATGTATTGAATTGAAAAGTGGTATCTCCTATGAGAACAGATACACATGTGGTTCCAAAGAGTTAGCTGTATCTTTCTTGTGAACATCAGTTGGCAATGCCATGGACCCATTGAGGTTGCCCCAATTTCAGTTAAGTAACTTCCAAATTAAGTGAAGATAGTAGTACAGTTGGTTAATTAGGTGTAACGATTTAGCTAAGAAGAACTGAAAGTAAGGTAGACTTAGTTAAATACAGATCATTGATCATAATGAAAATGGGACTAAATTAAAGTAGGTGGATAGATATGGCCTAAAGGCAGTTACCAACTTAGCTTGCTATCCATATATATTATTTTAATTTAGAAATAGAGAAACTTATTTTATGGGTTTTAATTTTTAAAAGCTTTACTTTGTAGCTAGGTTTTCTGGTAGCCAAAAACTAACAAGAAAGAACCTAATCCACGACTTTTTATTCTTGTGGTTGTGGTGATGGCTAGGGTTTGGCACCACCACAACCATCCCATATGCCATTTCATCCTTTTCTGTTTCTCTACCTCTTACCAGTTGCACATCAAACCCTTCCTTCGAACAAGAGATATATCTAACTATTTTCTTTCTTTTATTTTATATATAAAAGAAGAGATGCTCTCATCACTCACTTTTCGTGAATGAAAGGCAAACATCAACACTAACAGCTTACTCAAAGTATTCAACTTGTACTAGTAGGCTAGATGATCAATTTAAAAAAAGAATTGAAAGAATTAACAATTCTCAATAGTACTTGATTATGAAATGCTAATTGTATTTCACATGGATCATCATCAACTTTTGTTATATGTTAGGAAATGAATTCAGTAATGGCAGTCCACCAAGGCTGGAGCAGGAAACACCAGAGCTTGTTTAGTTGACGAGAATTGGAACTTCGACGGTTCAGGGTGGTGGTGGTCGTCTTCTGGTGCCGGAAGATTAAGATCCAACGGCAAAATATTTCTAGGTTTGATCTCCCCAACGACGCTGGACTGAACGTTGTTACTTGTAACGGTATTTATTGCCACCTGAAGAGTGCCTGTGTTAGCTCTGTGCCTTCTCATGTGACCACCAAGAGCTTGACCGGAGGTGAACTCTGAACCACAAATTGAACACTCGTGAATCTTGGTCTTACAGTTTTCTAGAGAAACCTTGTTGCTACTAACGTTATTGGCGTGGGTCAATGGCGGAGAAAGCAGATCTGGGCTGCTTTTATTGAACTGACGAAAATCATCATGGTCGTCCATTGATGTCACAATTAAGGTCTTCTTCTCTTCAACTGCGGCCTTAGGCTTTTTGTGACTTGCTCTGTGACCGCCTAATGCTTGGAAAGAAGGAAAACTTCGGTTACACGTTTTGCACTCGTAAACACAGAAACCTGTCTTAGAAACAGTCGGTGCTGTGATCATCTCGGATAAGTTTTGAGTATTTAATTTGATTCCTGATTCTTCAGAACTATTCTCACCGTGCTTTGGCAAACCACCTTGAGCCAAGAGAATCAAACAGTTCGCCATATCTTCTTCTTCTTCGGTGCTCTCATAGACATCATCACCCGAAATTGTTGTAGCAGAGGAAATTGAGCCATAGAACTCCTCCACAACACCTTCACCACCAATAACATCACCACAACCACTTGATGAGCTAGAGGTCACCGTCTTATACGGGGATGAAGATCTCTGACGCTTGGTGCGTTTTCCCTTAACGATCTGAGAGAGATCATTAGACCCCATGAACTCTTCTTGAGTTTCCATGGCCAGTTCTCTCCTCTACACAGGACCTTTGAGATGTACACTTGGAACTAAATGGAAGTAACAGATGTGAACAAGTGACCTAACAAAGTGTAAGACAAATAAAGAGCAAAGGGATGGAATAGGAAACAAGTAATAGAGAGTGGGAAGAGAAGCTAGCAAGCACAGGAGTAATAGTAGTCGGTTATGTTTATATATATACACATAGGGAATGGATAGTCAGAGAAATATGTAGTAAGAAAAACAGTATCTGTCCTTTTTCTCCAACCTTCATATACCCGAAAGCCGCCCCGTGAATAGTGTCCAAGAAATGGTTTTACTATTCCTTCTTTTGACTCTTCCACCTTGGAACTATCGAGTGTTAATTAGGAAATAAATGAGTAGTTTAACCAAAAAATAGAGATGGAATGGATATTTAAAGTGCTTTTTAGTGATTAAACATGGATGTATTACTTAAAAAAATGACATTATTATTATTTATTAGTTGATTTGGTAACAAAATAGAAGTCTAAAGATAAGATCGCGTCTTTTTCAATTTGGAGAAATGTAGAAGGTGATACACATTGATTATACTAAGGACTAACTAAAATAATCACTGTCTAATTGCATTTCTCATCAATCCCATTTTTAACAAAATTAACTATTTCTTGAAAAGGACATAACTTAACTGATGATGGCCCGACATCATCAGTTAAGTTATGTCCTTAATTGAAGTATTTGCCAAGGCCTATGATAATTTTAATACAGATAAATTAGAACTCTTTTTTATTTCATGAAGCATTTACGCTTCAAAACGTATTGAAGCGATAGAGCATTGTATTATAGTAACTGACATAGATGGAAATGATGAGAAGGAGCAAAAGTGGACTTAGGTTAGTTAGAAAGAAAGTTGGTATTAACGTTAGGAGTGAGTTTGAGGATAGCTTTTTCGCACTGTACGCCAACCAAAGTCACGAATATACACAAACCCACAGAAAAGCAAAAGGGTTGTGTGGCACGTTAAAAACATGCCAACCTAATACACTCCATCTCTTCTTCAAGTAAAGTACCGAAGGCCAACACTATACCATATATATATAAATACTTTTTTTGTGTGTGGAGTGATTCGTGTAGCTTTTAAGCAAACCCACGATCTCCTTTTCCTCTGCAGCTTATACAAAAAATGTAATTCTATCTTTTCCCTTTCATGTAAAGCTTGTGAGTATAGGGATTTAGAGTAAGTACAAGTGCCCAAACCTGCAAGTAAAGAAAGGTACTTTAGTATGTGATCAGTTAAGGAGGGTATATATGTATACCTTACAAGTATGTGATAACTAATCTCCTTTTTTTTCTGGTTATTTTTACATGAAATAGTTTGCACCATGAGCAACTTAAAATTCTTCTAGTTCAACTGTTTATGTGAATCTTTATTTCTTATACCCAAAAGGTCAAGAAAAGTATCTAAAACTTTGTGGCTATATAAGCAGCATTACATATATATCGGACTTAATCATAATCAAGTTCAAGTTCAGGATTCTAAATCGTCCCATACATTTATAAGTTATAAACATATGTTAGTTTACTTTACTTTTCTCTAAGATTTCTTGATTAATCGAATATTAATATACTTTAATTAACATTTAAGTAACCAGTTAAGTTTGAAGTCAATTTCATACTTACCAGACGAAATTTGGTTCCAATAATAATAATACATATTACAAACGTTAGCGTGGTAAGGGTACATCCTCTAGCTTAAAGTAATCTTAACACTATCCATAATCAAGCAGTTCATGTAACGTTGACCCCCTTTCCTTTTATATGATTTCTTAGTTTCAGCCTAACAATTAATGACATTGGCTAGACATGGAAATGGGTAAAATACAATGTACTTTCTTTTCTTAAACCGATCAGTTAGGTATAATGGAACCTAATGTACTGTGGTTTTTGAAGATGCCTTCTGGGATCACTGAAAAACTTATGAGGTAATTAATAACATTCAATTCCTAACAAAGTGGGTCGAATAATAAAATCCAATGATTGTATATAGGAATGGCCTTATTTTCTTCAGCTAGATGAGGACTTTAAGAGTTTCATCGATTAATTAAGGCTCAGGACCTTAACTAATTGGCCTCTAATTTATACGTTACATAATCGGCAACTTTTTTTTTGTGGTTTGATTTATTTTGAAAAAAAATCTGAATGATTTGATATTTTGAAAAGAAATCATATTTCATAAAAAGATATAGGCCTCGTTTGGATACCAACCAATCAGTTGTTTTTTTAGCTGATTGGTTGTTGTTAACTGTTTGAAAGTAAACAACAGCTTTTTTATGAGCTTATTGAAGGTAAACAGCTGAAAATGAAAACGCTGAAATACATGAGCGTTTTCAGCGTTTTCGTCCAACAGCTAAAATGATATGTATTAAAACCCAACTATACCCTTTCCTATATGCATCCACCATCAGTAGTTAAAGAAGAAAAAAGAGCATCAAACACTTTAACCCTTGCTTGAATAAGGACATTCTTTTCACTTTTCTTCTTCCACTTATTTGTGATGCTAGCTAGCCTTCAATTCTTCCATTTACGTAATTGTGTAATATTTTGATATTTAAATTGTATTCCTGATTAACTTGCAATTAAGTATTACCCGCGTCATATTTTTGTTAGTTTTAATATACAACAATTTCTAATAAATAAGACAACCTAGTTGACGTTCCTAGATACCTACGTTTTAGGAACATTATTTGTTCTTATAATTGTTTTATGCAGTTATAGTTTAGAAATAAAATGTTGACCTTAAACGAAAATGAAAATAGAAAGAGTTGCATAAATTTCTCATAGATGATGAAATAGTATAGACGAACATGACTTCTTTAAAATCTAAATTCTTATAAGAATATTCAACGAAATACTAAGATATATAATATTTATAACCTTATAATTTTTTTAAGTCATGTCTTCATAATTCATTTTACACATAAACAGCTAACATTAAACAGCTAATTTTACCAAACATTTCTAACAAACAGCTAATGCAATTCGCTGGTCAAATCAGCTGATATAATCAGCTATCAGCTAACAACTGATATAATTAGTTAATAGCTAATGCAATTAGCTGATTGTCAAACAGGGCCACAAATTCTTTTTATTAAATATAGGAAAGTCATCAAAATTATTTAACTTAGACTTCATCATGTGTTAGTTAGTCTATACGAATATTCTCACAATTTAAAATTAAGTTCTCAAAAAATATAAATGTAAAAGTCAAAAGATTATTAACTAAAACATCACCCATTAAATTAAACAAATTGAAGCATATAAAATTGAAGTAAAACCTTCCCTTATATCGAGGGAATCGATACAATCGAGCAAAAGTCTGAATAAATTAAAATTAATATAAAGTCTAAAAATTACTTTAAGCTGTGTCTCCACTTGCCTACATTTGCTGCGGCACTACAGAAAAGAACAGCATTTATTGATGGAGAAAGGTAGCGGGTGCGGTCTCTGACCTCAGGTTGAGCAACACACTGAAGCAGTAGCAGTGGACTAGTGGTAATACAAGAACAAACAGAGAGGCGTTTTGAGCCACAAAATCATGATAGTATACTCTTTTGTTAGTTGCAACTAATTAAGAACCTCATACTTATATATTGCAAAACACACCTATTCTTTTGCTTTTATATTCACTTTTTGCTTTGCCGTGTGAAGCAGCATATGATAAATTTTAAAAAATTAACAAGAGATATAAATCGCAAAATTAAGTAACAAGTCCGATTAAATTAAGAAGCGGAATTTGTAGTGGGGTTTATACCAAAAGTCAATATACTTCTCGCTTTTCTTCTCTCTTTACCTGTGCCGTTAATAATAAGGTGGTCGATGGTGTTAAAAATAGTAAGCTCCATCTTCTCCCAAAGAGATAAAATTGAAGATAAAAAGATAGGTAAGGACGTGAGTGGTGGTTCGTGACTGGAAATGGTTGAAGCAAACACAGACCATTGAAAAGAAATCGAAATAAAATCTCAATCACTTACGTGCCAAAACTTGGAATCCTTATTGAATGCCACCTTTTGGAGGTTGAAAGATGTACACTAGTGATCGAGTGAGTAGTGAAATGAGTGGTTGCATACAGTTGCAGCAAGTGATAGTAGCCAAGTCTTTTAAGTAGGCAAGGCAGTATTGATGCGTGGGAGCACCACTTCGGATCGATGTTGTATATAATACACTTAACACAAACCAAATTAATATAATTTAATAGTTATCTCAAATTTATAGATTTTTTATTAGAGATAAAGAAAAGAAATTTTGCTTTTTCCAATGAAAGAAAATGAAAGAGAAATGGATGGGGTTCGAGTGACAAGGACATACGCCCTCAGTGGATTAAGCTTTGAGGCCACTCTTTTTCACTCGCTAACTCTTACTTGTCTTCTCAGTCACACTTGGCTCGTGAATTCTGTCTCAATCAACCATACACTTGGCAACTTGTTCACATATGCGCTGGTCCATTTAGTGCCCTGCAAGCAATTCACACCCATTGATTTACTCCCCAAGTGGTCTAACCGATGAATCTAGAGGTAGGGAGGAGACTTTGTATTAGAGTATCCCATATTGCTTAGACATGAAATATTAAAGGATTTATAAGTGGTAAGGGTCAACTATTCAAACAACTAGTTCTAGTTATTTGGACAATAGTTGACCCAAGCTCAATTCTTAAGCTCAATTCTTAATAGTGGACTTTACACTTTGCTCATATTTAAAAATTCAATATAGTATCAGAGACAAGTTTGGCCCGGATTCTTAATTTTCCGGTTGTCTGTCTGGATGTCCAGTCCCAGTGGCCCGATCCGGTTACTGCTGCGTATATTTCAAGTGACAACTGGATGTACAGCCCCAGCTGCACTTGAGGGAGAGTGTTAGAGTGTCCCATATTGCTTAGACATGAAAATGTTAAAGAGTGGACTCTACACTTTGCCCATATTTAAAAATTCAATACTTTGAACTCAATTCAATCTAAAATATATTAAAATTTACAAATGTGATTTGGATTAGTTTTAAATTACTAATTAATCATAATTTAGTTCGGTTAATGCTCGGAGTGAATTTTCGTCTAGTGCATTCCACTTGCTTATTACTCTACTTGGCTTCACAGTAAACGATTTTGTCGATAAAGATTGTTCACCTAATTAGTTTGCATGTTGAAGCAAATCATGGTGGTTTGTTAGCCAATCAATCCGTTGACAATACATTTATGTTGTTTTTCCTTCTATTTCTTTTCCATTTCTAGTTAAAACTGGAATTGTTTCTTTAAATTGCCAGAGTTGACATAAAACACTTCTCCTATTAACCAAGTCAAAGTGGTGGTTGATGTCTTAGTTCTCTTATATATTCTTACACACTAATAAATAGTTTAAAGGTGCTCAAAGATTAATATAAATTAACATTGGTCTTGATCTTGATGTTCATAAAAAATATTCAAATAATGTATTTGATAATATGATATGATATAATCTTGTAGATAATGTTATTTTAATGTTGAATGTGTATCACGTAAGGATAGAGATAAGATACCTATAAATAATTAGAAAATAAGGACATAGTAAAATAATTTTAGTTAGGAGAAATGGTAAAATAATTTTAGTTAGGAGAAAATCTTAGAGATAAGCATCTTGTAATAGTAAAATAATTTTAGTTAATCAAGGTTGAATAAAGTAGAGAAAAATAGGAATCGGATTTCCTACATGATATCAGAGCCATCGAACATGTTGAGTGCGTATTGTTCTCTCAAGTTTATAGCTGGCATTCAATCAACCTTAGCAAACCCAATAGTTGACGCCATAGCCACGAGTGGAAATAAGTTATAAGTTGGGGATCTTCGATGCAAAAGATAGTTGCGGAGTAGGAGTACTTCTGGAAGAAGTAGTAGTGTCTCCGGTTACTTCTATTTGACAAATGGTCTAATTCTTCTTTTAGAGTAGGATTGCAATTGGAAGGAGTCGCAGTATCTCTGGCAGTGGAAATGACAACTGATCGACTAACTGATCTTGGAACCGGTCAACTACTATTTTTTCAACTGGTCGACCACTCACTAACTCAAAATGGTGAGATCAAACATTTTGACCATAGAGCCACTTCCGGAGTTGATGCGTATACACTCTATGATTGTTAAAAAGGAACAATACTGAAATATAACAAGAACAAAAAAGGAATGAGGAGATGTTGCAGCGTTCGGCCCTTCGTTATACAAAGTACAAACCAGGCAAAAATAGTTATAGGCAAAGGGAAGGACAATTCAGTAACTAGCACCCATTATGGACGAAACAGTTATAGTGCAAGAGAATGCTTCCAGCTAATTGGGTACTCGGAGTGGAGGGGTGACCGACCTCGAGATGTAGGAAGAGGATCTGCTCGTGGCAAAGGGAGATTAGAGGGTGTAGGGTTAGGATGCGGTGGCATACAACCAAATGCAGTATAAACCTTAAGTTCTGATGGACAACAACAAAATGAGATGACCGATGTCAGCAAGAGTGGGCTTATCGGTTTGAGTAACAAGCAGTGGATAACCCTCAGAACACTCACAGGTAGGGGAAAAGCCATGTGATTGGTTACTAGATACAAGGGCCTCGCAACATATGATCAGAGATATCATTTTATTCACAAACATGAAGAAGATTATGCCATGCTTGGTGGGGTTACCGAATATGGAATAAACCACAATCATGAAGAAGGGGTCTTTGCATATTGGGAGAAATATTTGTTTGCATGATGATGTTCTATTTGTTCCCAAATTGAACTGCACACTTATCTCTGTTGCTCACATGAATAAAGAATTAAATTGTATTGCCATATTTTTTTTGATTAAATGGAAAATAAAACAAACAGCTTACATAACAAGGCGTGGGCTGCTAAAACCCGCTATATCCTCTAGGAGGATCGAAAGGCACCCTGAGGGAGCGTTAACAAAAGTGGTGACACCCAAATCAAAATTTACAACAAAAGAGGCTAACCAATCGGCACACCAATTGCCTTACTTGTACGTGTGACGAGGAAGAATAGTCCAATTACGACTGAGGAGTTTGTTGATGCCGAAGATGAGGGGATTAGTAGATGTGGTGTAGGTAGCTGAATCAGAAATATTGCTCAGCGCCACTTAGGAGTCTAATTCTAAGATCACCCAACGGTATTCGAGGTCCCAAGCCAACGTCAATCCGGAGAACACACCCCAAAGTTCTGCGATGAAAAAAGAGCACCAGCCCATATTTTGGACAAAGCCTCCAAGCCAAGATCTGGCGCTGTCCCAGAGAAGTCCGCCCGCGAAGGCTAAGGAAGGGTCTATCCGGCTCGCTCCGTCCGTATTGAGTTTCACCCATCCCGGGCTTGGGATATGCCAGCCAATGAGCTGCTCGTGACGCGATCGGTGTCCAGGCACAGCTCTCCTGTGCCAGCTCAAGCAATGTGTAGCTGATGGACATAGGCAAGAATACTGTGAACAGGAGAGGTTGGCCAGGAGAACTGCAGATCAAAAATAGTCCACTTCTGACAGGACCACAGGAACCAACAAGCCGTCTCAAAAATGAGGGACCAGTCGAATCCAAAAATCTCTCGATGCCGCTGGAGATTTGTGGGAAGCCATTCATGGACCCTAAGGGTGAAAAAGTCAGAGGACAAGGCTTGTGGAGGGAAGGCGAGCTACAAGCTTCTGGCTCGTGGGCAATCGCGCATCACATGCAGTGAAGACTCTTCGACCTGACAGTGATTACAATCGACAGTCGTAATAAGTCGCCTGCGCATCCATTATTGATTGGGCAGTAGCTTGTCTTGGGCGAGGAGCCAGAGGAAGGATCGAATACGAAGAAGACCGGCCCAGCACCAAATAACCTGCCAATAGCCGTCGGGTTCGTGGGGAGCGTGTTCCATAAGCATAGAGTACGCGGAAGCAGTAGAAAACTTGCCGGTATCCAACCTACCCCAGATTAGCCTGTCCGTCCCGGAATGTGGTTGAGGCGGGAGAATACCTACAATAAGCATACAAATAAAGTGAGGAAGGATAGACTGGAACTCATACCATAACCAGTTACCTGAGTTGTCCACATATTGTTGCACGGAAGGGGAAAGAGGGCTCAGAGCATAGGAGAGTAGTGAGCCCAAATCCTCCACCTAGGGATCCATCAAGAAACGGGCCTTCGTCCCATCATAGATCACCCATTTCATGCCTCGAATGACATGAGGTCATATAGCTTTGATGCTCCTCCAGGTCGTGGATCCTTCGGTCGCCGCGAAGGAAGTAGGCGGATGGTGAACATTCAGATTGTATTTAGCGGCCAAGATGTGGGCCCATAGCTTGTTGGGTTCCGAGACCAGGGCCCACCCGAGTTTGATTAACAGCGCATCATTAGTTTCCCGAATTTTGCGGATGCCTAGTCCACCCAGTGTTTTGGGTTGGCAAACTGAGTCCCTTTGCACAAGGTGGATCTTTCTGGCTCCCAGAGAGGAGCCCCACAAGAAGTTGTGCATAATTTTTTCTAAGTCGTTACAGAGGCGTCGAGGGAGGCGAATAGTCTGCATGGTATACGTGAGGAGCGCGGAGAGGACAGATTGAATCAGTGTAGTGCGGCCTGCTAAGGAAAGCAGCTGGCCTACCCAACCCGATATGCGTTGTTGGACTTTATCAAGGATATATTGGTATGTGCATTTGTGAACGCGTTCGTGGAGCACAGAGACCCCAAGGTAGTGTCCTAGTTCTATGGTCTACTTAAAACCCAATTCGCGGCTCAATCAACGTGCTGTAGACAGTGGTACATTCTTGGAGTAATAGCAGCGAGACTTGTCGTGGCTAATCTTTTGGCTTGAGGTGTTGTAAAAAGCTGCTAAGGTATCTCGGACGATCTGCACTTGATCAGTAGTGGCTTCAGAGAATAAAATGAGGTTGTTCGCGAAAAACAGGTGAGAAACGAGGGGACTGCTTCGGCTAAGACAAATAGGCTTCCAGCGACCATGGGCCACCAATTGATTGATGTGATGGCCTAGACATTTCGTACAAAAAACAAACAGATACGGAGATAAGGGATCCCCCTAACGAATACCTCTGGAAGGAATGAAAGTCTCACAGAGGTTTCCTTCCCAATTAACTTGCATGGAAACAGAAGAGACGCACTTCATGATGAGGGAGATTAACGAACCTGGAAGCCCTATATCGATAAGAGTGTCCTGGACGAAGTCCCAAGAGAGGCGATCATAAGCTTTTTCAAGGTCAACCTTGATAGCCAAGAAGCCCTTTTTACTCGATTTCCTTCGCATCGTGTGTATAATTTCCTGGGCAATAATGATGTTGTTGGCAATGGATTTGCCTGGAACAAAGCTGCATTGGTGTGGGGCAACCAGACCGTCAAGAAAAGGTCTCAGTTTGTTGATGATGATCTTAGAGAGGGCTTTGTAAATCACAAAGCATAGTGCGATAGGTTGAAATTGAGTGATGGATGTGGGGGAAGGTTGTTTGGGTATGAGAACCAGGATGGTGCGATTTAGCTCATTCTCCCACGCTGTATGTCTATAGGTATGTTGGAGGAACCTAACCAGTGAAGGCCCTATGGTGTCCCATTAAGATTGGAAGAATAAGGCCGTAAACCCGTCAAATCCTGAGGCTTTGTTAGGAGCCTGGGCGAAGAAGGCGGTCTTGACCTCTTCGGGTAGGAGTAGGCTTTCTAGTGCAAGAGTACCGCTCGAAGGGAGGGGGATAGCCTGTGAGGGGAAAGTGTGTAAGTGTAAGTCGACTTGTACATTGGGTAAGTCGACTTACACGTATTCAGTACCGATAAGTCGACTTGTACCTTGGGTAAGTCGACTTATGCAAGGACGGTACTGTTTGATTGTGCCCTAAAGGCAATCCCCTTTAGCGCGTTTTATTCAAAGTCGTGTGCAGACTTTATGAATAAATAAAGAAAGGCA
>JANKOE010000004.1:16853475-16868514 GCA_026284465.1 Erythroxylum citrifolium
TATCACCTTACATTATTATTCTAGCTTAAAAAGACTATTGTTTTATTGGAGACTTGTGTTGGGATTTCCTTTTTTTTGGGTTAAACAATATCTGTAACTACGAACTCGTGTCGGTACTGTTACAACATATTTGTCTTTTCTTTTCTTTCAAAATTGTCCTTGGTTCAAGAATAGATTGTTAGTTTTTGGACTGCGCAACTTTACATAATGAGAAATGCATGCAGACATATACACATACATATATTCCAGTAAATATATATATTATTAAGTTTAAAGACCTAATTGAAGTGATCTAATTATATTTGGGGGTTTATAACATCTAATATAAAAATGTAAAGATTAATATATAAATACCTAGGATGTAATTAACAAGTTGATGATGGGCGAAATTGGTAAATATACCCATTAGTTATTTTAAATGGGTGTCGTCCTGATTGATGTACCAAAACAATTTTTATTCAGTTTACATCGATTTCCATCTACCATCTTGTGAATATGTTCAATTAAAAGAATACATTCTTGGAACTCTTCTGCTTTTCACCAAAACCTTTCTTTCTTTTTACTTATCAATTCAAGTACACTCCCACTATATTTCCTTTTCTCAAACGATCAAGATTTATTTTTAAATTTTTATCAAGTGGTGATCGTCAATCATATACAAATTAATCTTTATAACCAAGCTTTATATGAATAAAAATGAAATATATCATCTAAACCAATCTCGACCATTAGCTTCACTAGTAGAAAGACCAAGGGGGCAATCATTGCTATTTTTGCAGCAAAACCCACAATAATCTTATGCATCAACTCAACTAAATGACATAGATTAAGTATGGATGTGCATGAAAATTACATGTAATGTGATCTACAAATGCCTATTTCTAACTGGTCTAACCTTAACCTAATGAGAACAAATTTTAGAGTAAACCATAGAAAACTAAAAATGAAATGAATATTTCATTAATATCATGATGTCAAGTATAGTATCAAATGGCCTGCCAACAATATTCTTTCCTTTATTAGCTTTTCTTTCCAAACATGAAGCCTTTAACTGACAAAGGGCAGGAGGAGTTCCCAATGCTGCCCTCCCACCTCCCCCTTGCAACTGAACCTCACTCCAACCCCACTCCCCGTCCTCGCTTCACTTTGACCCCCAAAAAGAGTTGGAAGTAAATTGTCAGGGACCTTCAATCCTCTACTCTCACTTTCAACCTACCTAAAGACATAGGAGGGAAACTTATTGTTTGTCTAGATGTCGAAATCTTAAAGGAAGGCGCTCATAGTTGGGAAACTACCTTAGTCAGTTTCTTCTTCAATAAACACCCCCCTTCCCAAGCATTCACCGATGGGCTCACCGCGTCTGGCGTAGTAAAGGGCTAGTAAATGTTTTACTGAGGAAAACCTCATTTTATTTAGGTTCAGCTCTGCCCCTAAAGCACAAAGAGCGTTAGAAGAAGGTCCATGGCATGTTGGAAACTTCCCATTATTTTTACAGAACTGGAAATCGGGACTAAAGCTAGAAGATATATCGATTCAGAGCATACCATTATGGATACATTTGCATAACGTACCATTGGAGTACTGGACCACAAAAGGGTTGAGTGCCCTTACTAGTTTCATGTATAGGCCCCTCTATTTTGATGAAAATACAAGAATGAAAACAAGAGTGGGTTACACTCGTATCTATGTTAGTATCGAGCTCACCAAAGAATTACCGTTTGAAATTCCTATCATGCGTTTAGGTGAGGACAGAAAACTATGGGAGGATAATGTGACTATTTTTTATTAATAGAAACCACCTTCCAAATGCCCCAAAAAATTTGGAAACCAACTGACAAAATTTTCAAAACAGGTAGTTCTTTGGAGTTAATGGGGGATGAGTTACTGAAGGAAGCCGAAGTTAATCCCACGATAGCGATTGTTGCACCTGTTGAGAATTTAAATCCAGTTGAAGGTCTAATTAAAACCGGAAATGCTATCCTTTTGGGTGTAGATCCAATTCCCTCTCCTGTTTTTTCACAACATCTATCTCCATCAGTCGAGAACCCTTAGGCATATGCAGAAACAACATAACCCTTTCTGAAACAAACAACATTAGTGGCTTACCTACTTCACAGCCTAGATCTGAAACTCCTACCAGTACTCAGCTCTCTACACAAGATGGTCAGGGGGTGAGGTTGGTTGTGCAGAACTAAACCCAGCCTTTTAGAACAGTTGAAAAGCGACGATCACACAGGAGTAAAAGCAAAGACTCCTCTCATACAATCTGTTAATTATGTCCATAGTAGTATAGAATGTTAGTGGATTAAATGACCCTACAAAGCAAACTGCTTTAAGGGATTTTGTTAAAAGGGAACAACCTCTACTTATAGGTTTACTTGAAACAAAAATAAAAAACAAACTTCTGGCAAGTTGAATATCCTGGGATCAGGTTGGGTGTAAATATCAAACCATTCACATCATGTGTATAGAAGAATAATTGTTAGTTACAAGGCAGATGAAGTTTGAGTAGCCTTACTCTACCGCATAGATCAATGTATGCACCTCCTTGTATCTTTTTGTAGGAACAATCTGATATCCTAGCCTCTCTTATCTATGCCAGTAATTTTGGGTTCCAACTATTTTTGTAATGATATGACTTATGCAATCTTAGTGGAGGAATCACCTTGCCTTGGCTCATTTGTGGAGATTTTAACTCCACTCTATATCGGTCGGAGGCTAATTGGAATTGTAACTTACGCAATTATTTTGAGGATTTTAAACAATGTGTCGACCGAGTGGGAGTGATAGACTTATCCTACACCAGCAGCAGGTTCACATGTTCTAATAAGCAATCCTCTTGTTGGAGCATCTAGAAGAAACTTGATCTAGCTATGGTTAATACCACATGGCTCATTACATTCCCTAAAAGCTACGTTATTTTCCAAGACCCCTTATTTTCTGATCATATCCCCATCAAACTTGAGCATCTCTTAGGGAAGCCTACTAGCTTCCATCCTTTTCGTTTCAATAACTACTTGGCTCAAGATCTAGGCTTATTGGTTACTTGTCAAAGAGGTACAAACTGTATGTTTTGAGGAACCAAGCAATATATCTATGACTAAACATTGAAGGCCATTAAACATGAACATAAAGTTCTCCATTCTTCAAAAAGACCCACAGATGAAGCAGTCATGTAGGCTAAAGTAGAGCTCTCTGTTGTCTAGAATTACCTTGCAAACTCACTAGATGATTCTGCATTGGTTGCTTAGGAGAAACAGGTTCTCTCAAAATATTTAATCGCTGTTAAGAATCATGAGTCTTTGCTTCAGCAACAAGCGAAGGTAAATTGGTTGAAAGATGGAGATAGGAACTCAAAATTTTTCTTCAACTCCATTCTTACTGGGAGAAATAGAAACATAATTACCTCCATTAAAAGCCATGAGGGCCTACTCCTTCAGACATAAACTAATATACAGAAAGAGGCCATTAAGTACTTTAGTAACCTGCTAGGCGATTGAGGATAAGGAGATTGAGGAGGTGGTGTTCAACACAGGTGGAAAGAAAGCACCTGATCTGGATGGAATGAATGGATGTTTTTTCCATCAATCTTGGAATCTTATGGGGCAGATTGTTAAAGATGCAGTGCTAGAGTTTTTCTCCATAGGGGTGATGGTCAAGAAAGTCAATAAAACCTTCCTATGCATGATAACAAATGTTTATTCTCCATCACATTTCTCTAAGTTTAGACCCATTTCCTATACAAACTTCCTTTATAAGATCATATAAAAAATTATGGCATCAAGAATGAAGAAGGTGATAGATAACTCGTTAATGACAATTAAGGGGATTTTATCAGCATCAGGAAGATTGGAGATAATGTTTTGATTATGCAAGAGCTCCTCAAAGGCTATGCAAGAAAGAATTCAGCATTTAGCCCCCAACTGCATTATTAAAATAGATTTTTATAAGACATATGATAGCATCAGATAGACTTTTATATGGGAGATGATGAATGCTTTTGGGTTTCCCAGAATATATACCAGATGGATCAAAGAATGTATCTCAATGGTAAGTTATTCGATACTTATCAATGGTAGTCCTTCAAAGTATTTCATAGCTGGGAGAGGATTAAGGCAAGGGGCCCTATTTCCCTTACTTGTCCATCATGTGTATGGAAGTGCTTCACTCTATCAAAAAACTTGAAGTGGAAGCCAATTGCAATTTTAGATACCATTCGAAATGTAAGCTGATTGGCTTAACTAACCTTGCTTTTGTAGATGAACTACTTATTTTTTTGCAAAGCCAATGGTGATTCCGTCCATAGCTATATATAGGCCCTTCAAAATTTTAGAGAATTGTCTGGCCTTTGAATCAATTGTAACAAAATCCACTTCGTCCTATCGAAAGAAGTTTCTCAACTGGCACCAAATATTGCCTCACAAACAGGTATGAAGGAAGAATCTCCCCTTTTGCTCTACTTAGGTCTGCCAATTTCCACCAAACGCCTAACCTTCCTTGAATTCACTTCCATTATCGAGAAGATTCAACAATGAATTAGCTCTTGGGTAAACAAATTTATGTCTTTTGCAAGAAAGTTGCAACTCATTAAATCGATTCTAAATTCTCTACACGTTTATTGGAGCTCACACTTTTTTATATCACAAAGTGTTACCAAATTCATCGAAAGGATCTTCAAGGAATTCTTATAGAATCCATCTACTGGTACAAAAGGTAGTGCCAAGGTTAAATGCTTGAACATCTGTTACCCACAGGCAAAATGTGGCCTTAATATTATTCCCTTTATAGTTGATACTGGCAGATAGAACGTCCTTATGGCTCAAATGGATTCACTCATATTTTCTTACAACTGAAAGCCTCCAACTCTTTCTTTTTGAACCAACTTCTCAAACTCAGAGACATTGTCCAAGATCAGTTGTCATGCTCCATTGGTAATGGGAAGAAAATATATATGTGGTTTGATAATTGGTCTAGACAAGGAGCTCTCATCAACTTACCTATCGATCATAGGTGCGCTATTACTCTCCCGGTTCACATAAAAATGGAGTCCCTTATCTAGGGAAGTTCCTGGAATTTCCCTGCAATTATTCAACACTTACAACCTTAATACTCCCCTAGTCCTCTTGCTTAGGATACCTTTTTTTTGGCATAATCAGCCTATCCACCAACTTACGAATCGAATCATGAGAGAGCTTATAAGGTTGAAAAACTGACAGTGGCATGGTGCAAGATCATATGGCATAAGATATCTTTCATTTTATGGCTAGCTATTCAAAAACTACTTAATACTGCAAACCGAATCAGGTATTTACACATTAACCCCTCCTTCCCTTTTTGCTCAATAGAGGAGGAAACACATGACCATCTGTTCTTTAAGTGTGCGATCACCAGCTATCTAAAGGTAGTTGCCTTGCAATGTAACTGGTCAATACCTTCTAACTTGTTATATGAAACTGTGCAATGGTTATCTACTCAATGAACTCCTAAGGAAATACACATCGTAGCTATTAGTTTGTGTGTTAAAATAGTTTGGAACGAAAGAAATGGTAGAAGGTTTGAAACAAAACAAACTTCTATTCCTTATCTTATTTTAAAGACCTTGACAAACATCATTGACATTTTAACTTTAAGGAGCGCTTTGTAAACTCAAACATGTTTTTCTCAGTACCTGAACTGGCATGTCTTTTTCTTAATCTTTGCCACCTATTCTACCTATGTAGTTAAACGACGCCAGATTGTGTAAGGGGTAGCTCCCCAGGCTATCTTTGTAATTTGTACCTCTATTTTCCTCATTAATAAAATTTTTATTTATTTTTCAAAGAGAAGTATAATATCAAGCACAAAGAACAAAATATGAACTCACACTAAATCAAATGGAATTAAATATAACAACACTCATACGAGTAATATGCTCATAAAAGGCTTTGGGCATTAATACCTTAATGAATGGATTTGAAATCATAGAGTTTGTTCATATAAACTTAATAATAACAAAACTACTATAAACTCTTTACTTCAAAATAAGGAACTTAATGTCTATATGTTTAGATCTAGCAGACCTCATGTTGCTATTAAAATACAAGGCTAATATTTTATTGTCATAATATAATATGAGTGGCCTTTCAATACCATTCACTACTCGTAGTCTTTCAATGAAATTATGCAGCCATATAATATAATTAGGTGCATCATAACTTACAACAAATTCAACCTCTATAGTGGAAGTTGCAATGAGTGTCCACTTGGTACTCTTATAAGAAATTGCACCTCTGACTAACAAAAATATAATCATATGTCAATTTACGACTGTTTTGGCATCAACTAAGGTCAAAAATCAGAAAATCCATTGATCAGAAGTTTTTCTGACCTCTTATATGTGAGCATATAATCTTAAATGTTTTGTAAATATATGAAGACTCTTTTTGCTGCTACCTAATGTTCTCTTCCAAGATTGCTTTAGTACCTGCCAAACATTCCAACATCATATGCGAGGTCATGATGAGTGTAGACCTGCACATAGATCAAACTCCCTACTACTAACACGTAAGAGATATTTTTGAATAAAGTTGGATTCTATTTCATTCTTTGGACACCACTTTAGATGAAATTTATCTCTTTTAGACACAGGGGTATCATAAGGTTTACAATTGTACATGCTAAATTGATGCAATATCTTTCCAAATTAACCCTTTTGTGATAATCGCTAGAATTCCATATGAACTCTTATGATGAATCTAGATTCCTAATACATAGGATGCTTCAATAAGATCTTTCATTTCAAATTGCTTTGAAAGAAATTTGTTAATTTTTTGAAACAACTCCACATCATTATAATTGGCAAGCAAAATATCATTTACATATTGGATCAAGAAAATGAATCTACTTTTAGTAAACTTATGGTACACATAATCTTCAACAACGTTCACTTCAAAGCCAGAAGAGAGAACAAATTGATGAAACTTTTGGTACTATTAACAAGAAGTTTTCTTCATCCCATAGATGGATTTATTAAGTTTACAAACCAATTGGTTAGTTTCCTTAAAAGCTAACGCCTTTAGTTGTTTCATATAAATTGTGTCCTCATATCTTTGTTGAGAAAAGTTGTCTTTAGATCCATTAGATTTAGCTCAAGATCAAAATGTGCCACAAGAACTATAATAGACGTAAAAGTGTATTTCAATTAAACTAGAAAGAAAGTCTTTTTATAGTCAATGCCTTCCTTTTAAGTCAAGCTTTTACTGACAAGATAAGTCTTATATCTCTCCATATTACCTTGTTAGTCTCTTTACATTCTCCACCAATAGCTTAAATGCCATAGATTGTAAACCACTAGTAAGCTCATTAGAAAGGAGATTATATAATTAGTGTAATAGACAACTATCTTATAAACGTAGGCTACAACTTGCTATTAGTGTCTTTAATAACCTCAAAGTCTATTAGTGTTCACATTTGGAACTACTTAAGGGTGCAATAAAGAGAACTGAAAATTTGGTAAGGAATTTCATATGGAAGGGAAACACAAATGGATCTAAAGTTTCATATGTCAAATGGAGTACCTTGTGTCTCTCTAAGATCAATGGAGGACTTGGACTGACCTTTGTGAAAATTATGGCTTATTAACAAATAGATTATGGAGAACTTATGCATACAAGGAAAACATATAGGTCAAATGGATATATGCATATCATTTGAAAGATGAGAGCACATAGACAGTTCAATCAAAGTCAAACCAATCATATGCTTTTCCAAAAAATTATGGAAGTCAGGGAGCTCATATAACCTGAAATCAAGCATCATATTGGTGATGGAAAATTAGCATAATTCTAGTTTGATAATTGGCTTCTTTTTGGTCCACTATGCAAGCTTAGAGAGTTTTAATTATTAAAAGCAATAGTCCTAATATCAACCAAGGTTAGTAACCTCATTGTAAGAGGAAGTTGGAGTTGAGCATTATACTCTACATGGGCTTCTAAGAAATCATACAATCACCATAAACTTACTCCCTTAATACTACCAAACTTGACACACCTTGTTGGACTTTAGAGAGAACCTCAAAATTCACTGCTACTTCATGTAAAAAGCTGATGATAGAACCCTTAACTAGAGTTAACTGGGCTAGCTTTGTCTAAAATTCTCATATAATACCTACATAATATTTTATTATATAGTTAGCAGCTTCTAAGAGACTCCCTGTTAAAGATAGAATCAAGTTTACAATTGATAGTTATGACCATGTCTTATATGGAGAAGCTAAAAATTGCCATATCATCTTTTCTTCATGTGTTCTTTCTCCAATAGACATTGGAAGGAGTTTCTCAATCTATTCAACATACAATGCACAGCTTCAAAATGGTTAAACATTATGAAATGAGCCACCATATTCAAAATAAGGAATATAGCATATATGAACCTCTTTAAGGTTGGCCTAAGGATGATGGTGCATCATATATGGAGAGCAAGAAACATGATAATGTTTACTGTTGGAAGCTTAGATATTAATGCTACTTTCAGCAAGTTTCAATCTAAACTCCAAATGTTGTATTGTATGATGATCTAAGCCAATTTTGAGTCTAGAACCTCTTTCTAGTGTAAAGGTGTATTAGATCAAACTAGAAATTCCTTTTAGATGGAGACCCGAGTTAGGTGTGCTTTTCTAAACTGTTGCATTATATATTTTCTGTGCTACTCATTTTCTTGTTTATTGATCATGAATTATTTTTACTTTCCTTTCAAAATCCATTTACAACCAACAGGTATCACACCTTCAGGTAATGGGATAAGATCTCAAACTTCTTTATCTCTCTTAGATTGCACTTCCTCGCCCATAACATTAATCCACTTAAGAGAGTTAGAACTTGTAATTGATTTATAGAAAGTGATTAGATCATCTCTCACTAAATCAATAGTCTTGGAGAAATAAAATATAATCATTTGGAATCATGCTTCTCCTTTCCCTCTTGGATCTTCTTAAACGAGCTAGTTTTATGTGAATTTGAGTCTGTTAAGTTTGATGCTCATACTCCTCATGAATAGTGGAATAAGGAACAATCAGATGATTTTAATAGGTAGGAAGCTCAATATTGTCATGTATTTGTATCAGATGATGTTAAATCACATTAGGAACAAAAACTTAATCATGATAAACAATAATTGCAAGAAGAGGAACATTGATTGACTCTTTTTCAAAGACAAAGTCATTACCCTTATCTTCACCCTAAAACCTAACATCATTAAAGAACTAGGCACTTCGCATCTCAAAGAATTTTCTTGCTTTACGATCATAGAATTTAAATCTCTGTGACATTTTAGAGTATCCTAGAAAATAACTATTAACAGTGCTTGCATCTAGTTTCTTTCTATTTTCTTATAGGGCCTTGCTTCAATTGTTGGACATCTCAAATGCTTAAATGCTTTAAGAAATATTTCTTATCTTTCCATAACTCATACAAGTTTCAGTTTGTAGCTTTTATAGGAACTCTGTTCAATATGTATATTGCAGTTCTTAATACATCTCCTTATAGTGAGTGAGGTAAATTGTACTGTAAATCATACTTCGTACCATATCCTGAAGGGTTCAATTTCATCTCTCTGCTACACCATTCATGTTTGGAGAACTTGGCATAGTGTATTAAAGGATAATCCCACACTCACTTAGGAAATGAGTAGACAGACCTAAACATTGTTCACTTACTCCCTAATATTTACCACCATAATCAAATCTTATAACAACTAAGTTGATTTTCAAATTCGGCCTTAAATAACTTAAAACGTCCAATGCATGTGACTTCTCATAAATTAAGTATATATAGCCATAGAAAAAGTAATTGTCTATGATTGTGGTAAAATATTGTTCAACATTCCATGAAGCTATAAGAAATGGCCCACAAGTATTTGTATGTATCAATGCTAAGACATCCTTGACTCTCTCAGCTTCTATTTTTCTCTTGTTTGTAGTTTTTCTCTTTACTGCACTCATCACAAACATCATAATCAAATTCATCAAATGATTTAAGAATTCTTTCCAACACAAGCCTGCCAATTCTATTTTTAGATATATGACCTAAACTCTTATGCTATAATTATAAAGGGTTCTTGTTTGAATTTTGCTTTTAACACCTTTGGTTTCAACATTATGGGACTCACTATCTGAATCTACTGTATCAAGTAAATAAAGGTTATCATAATTAGATAAATTATTGGTTCCAACAAGAATACAATTAAAATAAACATCACATTTTTTCTTCTAAATGAATAAACAAATCCTTCTTTAGCCAATACAAAAATTGAAATCAAATATCATTTAAAAGATGATACAATAAGTGTGTTCTTTAATTCTAAACAGAAGTCAGTCCTTAATAACGACCAATAGGTTCTTATGCCTAAAACTTCCACCAGATTTTCAGCCCCTATATAGATGATCATCTCATCATCACCAGGCTTTCCATAGTTTAGGCAACCTTGCATTGATATACTTATGTGAGTTATAGCACCAAAATCTATCTATTAAGTATATCTTGGTGTTAAATCCCAATTAGCTTTAGTAGAAAAAAAATGAAAGACATACCTTTCTTTACTCGCCAAGTATAGTATTTGGCACAGTCTTTCTTTATATGAGAATGGTCCTTGTAAAAGAAGCATTTCTTTTCCTTATATCCCTCAGACGTATGTTTATGCTTCTTTTATAGTTTTGATACTACAATCTCTTTGCTTTTCTACTTCTTACCATGTCCTAAAAAGGTTTATCCCAAATGAGCACACTTCTTCTTGCACCAAGTGAGAGATAAGCTCATTCAATGTCTATTTTTCCTTTTGAAATTTGTAGCTCACCTCAAACTGACTGAATTTCAAAGGAAGAGATATCAATATTAAATGAACGAGTAAGTCGTCAAACAATTATATCTTTAGTGTCTTTAGTTTTCTTACAAGATTGAAACGTTTTAAGTATGTACTCTCTTATGCTCCCATTACCTTTAAACCCCATGGAGACAAGTTTCCTTAAAGCTCCACTTGTCTTTGCCTTATTGCTTTTGAATAAATGCTTCTTAAGGGTGTCAATGAATTTTTTGTCGTCCATTTCCTTAGACAAAATATCCAGAAACATCTTTGGGATAACATTCTTTATGATAATAAGACTCACACGATTAGAGCTATCCTATCTCTAAAAAATCCTCTAACCTTGAAAGACCTTTGATCTGTACGAGGTGCAAGACATAATTCTCTCAATGCAAGGTCCAAATCCATACATCCCAAAACCATAAACCACTTTATTTTTTCCAAGTCTTAAAGTTGCAACCACTAAACACCATAATGCTATTAATGTTGGCAGTTACAGAAGAAGCATTAACAATATTAGATATATAGAGAACAAGATATAAAAAACAATAGCCTATAGATACATATGACTATAAGTAGTGATTAATTATATTAATAACATCTTATCTTAAGATAACTAAAGTGATATCAAATATAGTCTTTGGATAGAGAATCGACTCGTAATTAGTTTTCTTAGTGTAGTAATTGAGTATTAATGATAAGATCCAGTCTAGTGCTTAGCCTTCTTTTGGGTTGACTTAGCACTCACAACGAACACCTAATAATCATCATACACTCATTATCACATGTGGCCTTAAGTCTTTATGAAACAATGGTCTTCACAGTAAAAAATTTTCACAACAAAGTCACTTTGGTGACTATATTGTTAGCTTAAGATCTAGATTCAAAGTCAATTCAAAATAGAAATGAAGCAACAACTAGTTGAAGAGAATGCCTATCTAAAGAAGGGTCACAGCATTTTGCGAAAACGGGGGATATATGTCAGATTCTCAAAATACTTCAGCAACATCAAAAGTCATATCTATATCAACCTCAGAAAGTGAAAATACTTTATTGAGAGAAATCATTCAAACTCATATTCAGCAAATTACTGCTTTATTTGTTGAGAGCTTGTAGAGGCTAGCTAAATACTACTAGTTTGGAAGGTTATAGAACCTTGAAAAATATGTACTTGTGAGCTTGAAGAGGCTCATCAAATTACTACTTGGGATTTTAGTGAAACACTCAGGTTGGATACTTGAGCACTGGATGTAGGCTTGAATTGTAAGCTGAACCAGTATAAATTGACTGCGTCCTTCTTTCTCTTCTCTTAAATTTTAAAAGTTCGCATTGTATTGTGTGTGTTTGTGCTTATTTTAGCAAGAGGCTCCTTCACTTTATAATAGGTTCCTTCTATTTTCAACTTACAAGAGGTTCTTTTCAGTTTTAACAGGCCCCTGTCTTTATAAGAATTGAAAGTAACGTGCAAATATTTTTTGAAGTCACACAGAATTCACCCCCTCTTGCATGTGTTTGATTTATCATTTGGTTTCAGAGAAAGGTTTCACATTTATTATGTTTTATAGCACGTGATAGATCATGGCAAACAACTTAAAAAGCCTTGAAGGACAATCCGTCTCAAAGCCTCCTTACTTCAATAGAAATAACTACTCATATTGGAAAGAGAGAATGACCATATATCTCTAATTTGTAGATATTGAAGTCTGGCATGCCATCAGAGTTAGAGCTACACTTCTCGCTACTGATAACGTAAAAGTGTGGTCTGATACTGACAGAAGAAAATGCACAGCTAAACGTTAAAGAGAAACATCATTTGATCTGTGCACTATCTCTAAAAGAGTACGAAAAGATATCCTACTATTTTACAACAAAAGAAATGTGTGACAAGCTTTAAGTTACTTTTGAAGGAATGAATGAGGTAAATAAATATATAATAAGTTTTTTAGTGCATCAATATGAAACTATTGGCATGAAACAGGGAGAATCCATAGATGAATTCTTCGGATGGTCCTAAGGTGACAGCTCTAGAAACTACAAAGGGTCTAGACACTATTTCACTCGACTAGCTACGAGAAAACTTGATAATTCATGAAACCGAGCTTAGACGAGATAAAGGATCCTCCTATAGAAGAGGAATGACACTAAAAGCATCCTGGTCAAATGAGGATTTTGAAAGCTATGAAGAAGAAAAGCCTGAAGAAGTCAACAATGTCTGTCTTATGGCTAAATCAATAAATGATAAGGTATATTATTCTAACTCTGATATTGAAGTTGATGAATTACATATCATAAATTGTATGATCAGTACAAAAGGTTGACAGTGAAGTATTTCAAAGAGGTTGAAAATTCTAAGAACAATGATGCATCTCTGAAGAGTAAGATTAAGTCATTAGAATCTATGCATGAAAATTTAGTGGCCAAGGATATGTCTCTTAAGGTTAATTATAAGCAAAAGGTCTCTAAAAAGGAAGTTCTGGAAGAAAGAGTGGCTAAGTTGAAAAATACGTTGCTAAAAAATGATTATGAAAAGGTGAGACACTTAGAAGAAAAAGTCGCCTCCTTAGAACTTGAGAAAGAGAAAAATGTTGGACAGATCTTATCTCTAGAAAAAGAACTAGCAAATTTTTGTTGATGGAAGGAACAACCTTAATGCATTGCTTGGTAGTGGTAAATGCGCTTTTGATAAGGCCGAAATAGGATACAATGAAAACAATAACATCAAGCCATACAAGAATTTGTTTGTCAAATCCAGTGGTAGTTATAGCCAAAACAGCAAGAACCTGATACATGGTAGAAATTTTTATATAATGAGAAAATTATCTTGAATGTATGTTCGGAGACTGAAAGGTCAAACTACTAACCTAAAAGGACCTTAAAAAATTTGGGTACTTAAAATGAGATAATACTTTTTGCAGATATGCTTTAAAACGGAGATAAGAGAAAATCAATTGATAGTTGATAGTGGGTATTCGACACACATAATAGGTGAAATATCATAGTTTAACTACATTGAAAGAAAAGATGGAGTTTTGCAGAAAAAATCATATTGAAAAAGTGTATTGCACTTCGTCAATTTGGAGTGATCGTGGAAGAAAATTTGAAGATTTCTGTGACGAAAATAGTAAGATGGTAAGAAACAAAACTAGACTTGTAGCTCAAGGTTATAATCAATAGGATGGTATTGATTTTGATGAGACTTACACACCTATTACTAGGTTAGTGTTGATTAGAAATCTACTTGCTTTTGCTTATTATAGACATTTAAAGTTATTCCAAATGGATGTCAAAAGCACCTTCTTAAAAGAATACATTAACAAATAAATGTTTATTAAGCAACTTCTAGGTTTTGAGAACGAAGATTATCCAGATTACATGATGAAGTTATCTAAAGCCCTGAATGGTAAAAAGCAGGCTCCTCGAGCATGGTATGAGAGGTTAAGTAATTTTCTGCTTGGGAAATAAATTTGAAAGAGGAAAGGTAAATAAAACCTTATTTATTAAGAGAAAGGAGAATGATTTACTTATAGTACAAATATATGTTGATGACATAATACTTGGTGATACTAATTGCATCCTTCTGTGAAGAATTCTCACCGTTAATGCAGAGGGGGGGTAGTTTTTTTTTTGACAACTGGGGAGAGTTAAGAGTTAATGATATATTTTCTCCTTGCAAAATTTTGAGCATGACATGTTATATCTCTTCGATAACTTTGTTGCTATTTTTGCCTGATTCATTCTTTTCCCTTCACTTATTGATAATGACAAAGGGGGAGAATTAAGATGACGATATATTTTGGTGAAAGATGTATGATATACTTGCATGATTTGTGAGCATGATGAATCTGTGATATATGTTACTAAGGCTATGTTTGGTTGGACGTAAAGTTTTTAATGGAATAGAATAGAATGGAATGATTTATAATGGAATGAAATGTAAATGGATGTAATATTAGAAAATTGTTGTTTGGGAGGTATGGAAGAGTTCATAATGTAATATAGTGAAATATTGTTTGGATGAAGGGTTTATGATGTAATATGTAAACGATCTAGAAGGGGGGTTGAATAGATCTTTCAAACTTTTCGATTAATTCTACAATAAAATCAGAAGTCAATTCACACAAAAACCAACTTAATCAAAATCAAATGTAGAGAGTAGAGAAGAAGGGCAAACACTGTTTTTATAGAGGTTCGGTGCTAAGACCTACG
>JANKOE010000004.1:16900791-16927139 GCA_026284465.1 Erythroxylum citrifolium
ACACGAACAAAATATAAAATTAGAACAAGAGTCTCACAACTTGATAATTAAAGTCACGATATGCTTGAACTGAATAACGATCTAACATTGTATACTTGAAAACAAATAACAAAATAAAGAAAACGAATTTGTCAAGTCAGATCTACCTCCTAAAATAAAAGAGAGGAACAATATATATATGGGTATATGCACATCCCAAGCCCTCGAAATTCTCCTAAATTCTTTCAACTTGTATCGGAAATGTGTCACATAACTCAACCTAGTAAATTGTGTGAAACAACCCAACTGCTCCAATCCACATATGGAATTGTATTTCTGTCTAGATACGTCCCCTTAATTTCTAACCTAACATACTCATCTTTAGGTCAAGATCTCTTTTTCTTAAAACAAAGCCTTATAGTTAAAGTTATGGGCCAAAATAAAAGGAAATTCATACCGGGTCAAGATAGATTTCATATCTCATTCTCAATCTTTTTAGCCCCACAAAATAGCACTTTTGGGCCTTGAGTTCTACATAGGAATTATGGCCTAGGATGTTGTCTTAAATTTGAGCTTTTGAATAACCTCATTTGGATTTCATAAGCTTAAATATGTCTATGTAAAGCTCCAGTGGCCAAGATGTCAATTCTACATAAATAAGTTTTACTTTGAACAAACGGTTGCTAGTCCAAACGAATTCGAATAGCTACAAATCTGGGCTTCCTGAAAATCTCGAGATGTCCTTTAAATATTCTCTAAAGACCATGTTAAGATTTGGACTCTCCATCTATGTTAAAAACCTTAAAACATCCCAAGAGGTCAATTAGAGAAGATGCTGGAAATTCTCAATTAAAGATATATTTTACCAACTGTTTCCCCGTAATGTATTATACATAAAAATGGTTATATATGAGCATAATAAGAGATTCAACATCCTTAATACACTAAATCTAATTATGAAAAAGATATAAAATTATGCATTCATCAGAGGGACTTTGAATTGTAACTTAAAGAGGATAACTAAGGAGTTGTGTCTCCTACTCCTACTGAAACAATTAAGAAACTTTTATTAAAGTTGATAGCTGACCTTAAGAGTAGCTTAAATGTGTTTAAGGATGACATGAGCAAGTTGATGGACAATCTTCAACTTTAGAGAAGAGTAGTAGATCATCAGTGAAAGTTAAGCTAAATAATCTTAACCTTTTACATATTGAATGGAACTTAATGCTATTGTCAACACTGATAGCATTGCTAGTTAATCTATGCAAAGAATCCATATATAGGATGAAAAGGTAGGGTACCAACAGATCACCTTATCTAATTCTTTTTTCCCCCTTGAATAAGCAAGTAGGCTTTTCATTGATTAAGATCTCATAGGATGTGATAGAAATGCATTGATTGATCTAAAAATGAACCTAACTAGAAATCTAAAGGCTTTGAGCATATGCATAATGAAGTCCTATTGTATTATGTTGAAATCTATTTTAAAATCCACCTTTATGATATAATTTATGCTCTTGTTTTTCTTCTCATGATCCTTGAGGAGCTTTTGGGCCATCAATATGTTATCTTCAATCATCACATCTGAGATAAATGTACTTTAGGGTATATTAATAAGAGAAAGTTCACTCTACTTAACTTGGTATATATTATTTTATAGATTATCTTATAAAGCATATTATAACACCAAATAGCTCTGAACTCCTTAATAGTGCTAGGGTTCTATATTTTAGGAATAAGACATATGAATATTTGTTTAGTTCCTTTAACAACTTACCTTTATCACAGAATTCTAGCACATCTTTTTTAATTAGATCTTTAGTAAATGGCCAAGTTTTTTAGAAGAAAAGGCCATTCAAAGCATTTAGTCCTAATGACTTACTAAGCTTGAGCTTAAAAACGATCTTTTTCACTTCCAAAGGAGTAATAGGTTGAGTGAGAAAAGTATCATCCTCAACTGATATTTAAGGATGTAAATTAAACATATGATTGGTGATGGTTTAAGTACCAATTTCTAACCTGATAACTAGAGCAACAAAGGCCCTTTTTCTAACGTTAATGAGTTCAGTTCATTAAGGAATCTTATTCCTGATAATTCCTCCATTAGAGATTTTCTAGTTTATAATATTTTCAATCTTACTAATAGGGATAGGATAGAGATTTGGTAATTCCCCCCTCTCCTCTTATTAACCCCATTATGAAAGACTTAATTTAGTGCCTTAGACACTATTTGGGTTGCTTTACTAATAAATCTTGCAAACATTTCTTGAGGAACTCTACTCCTAAGGTGAATTGGTTCAACTTAGTTTAGTTCAATCAAGAAATTCTTATAACTTCCTTTATTTTTTGGCTGGCTTTTAAACAGAGACTTAATACTATAAATAGAATTAAAATCAATCACAATTTCTCCACCTGTTGTGCATCATGTAAATAAGAGCCTGAGAAACTTAATGATCTCTTTTCTCAATACTCCTCCTTATGTTACATTTGGAAAGAGACCCTGAAATTATGCAATATTGTTCATACACTTGAGAATGGGTTAAAGGTCTCTTCTTGGCTACCTCAGAGATGAAATATAAGCAAAAGAGACATATCCTTAAGATTTCTATAGGCAACCTGGTTTATGTTATATATAGAGATATTTAAAAAAAAAGCCTCACATCAGCTTCAAATACGTTTTGAACTAAAGAATCTAATAGGTGAGCAATTGATGGTTCACAATATCTCTACCTAATGTTCTATGTATCTTGCTATTAACTTGTGAGTCCTTTCTTCTCCTTCTATTTGATATTAAGTGAATCATACTTGTACAATGCTGAGAGGATCAATAAAATGAATGCAATAGACAATGAAAAGCTTTGTTAATTTGTTCTAGATCCTCTGTCCTTGATCTATTTAATGAAAGACAATAACTTTTTGTTATATCAACTTATCAAAGAAGCTTGATCTTATCCTTATAACATCATTACACATATGCTAAGTAAGCTATTTCAAGACTAATTAACAAACTCCATAAAATCTTCTTGATTTAATACTTATTTTTGTTATTTTTTTCTTGAGCTTATTTAAGGTTATATGGTCTTACAAGTTCTTATGCTACCTTAAACTTTTTAGTTCTAAACTTTTTTCTTAATTTGAATTTTAGTTCTAACCTTTTTTTAAATGTTGAAAGTACTTCTATTCCATTATTAAAATGTCCTTTAATAACTATCTTCTATATTTACAAACCATGAAAAATATTATTTTTAAAAATAAGTTTTTCTAAATGAGTAATGCATTGTTTTTTAAGTGAATTTTACATTTCAGTAAAAAAAACAAAAGACTTGTTTGCAATGAGAATACACTCTTGTACTCTGTGTGGGCTGAGCCCAGCCCATAAAACGGAATAGTATCTACCTGAATTATCAAACACGCAGTCCAGGTTACCTCTCACCCTATCCTATAAGATCTATCAAATGCTTTTGCAAGCTAACGATACCGACGCCGCTGAGCTCTTCTCCTGATCGTCCACCGGGATACGTTATTACCACATAAAACCCTACCTAACGCCAAGGTCCCGTAAAACCCTTAGTTTTTTATTCATTATCTTCACTTGGAGTCATTTATCAGTATATGCATTTTTTCCCTTAAGATTTATACATGATTTCCAATCTGGATTTTGCTTCATTATAGATGATTTTTTTGCTATTTTTCATTTATGCTTTCCCTTTTTTTTATTTGTCGGGTACTTTGGATGATAGTGGAATTTTCGTGTTTCTATTTTTCTTTGAGGTTTGAAGGGAATTTTGTTCAAAACAGTGGTATTCTGGAGTCCTTGAATCTCGACATCTCCATATAATTATAGATCTTCCCTAGGGCTTAAATCTTCCGCTATTGCCCTCATTTCTTTGCAGTAAGAGACATTAATCAACTTCATTGGTTTGTCACTGTGTGGATGATGACAGCTTTAGAGAGCTTGATGCCCATTGAGCTCAGTGTACGGTTTTACCCAGTGGGTATGAATCAGTTTCTGATTGTTTACTAGGGCTGCTTGGTACTAACATAAGCCGTGTTCTGTTGCGGGATAATGTCCAAGTGATTGGCTGATTTCTTTTGTAATTTATGTCACTGTTCTTAACCTTACTGCCTAGCCAAAATGTTGTTAAGCATCTGTTCCAGAGCTTTGTATTGGTTTGTGACATTTACCCCCAAGTCATTCGCTTTTTTGTGTCTGTACGTATAACACATGTACGTGTATGTGTGTTTATAAAACATATGTCACTGTTGCTTTCTTTGGAAGGTGTACTTTGATGCTTGATTTAAGGTTCAAAACTGTTCAAAATTAGTGCTCATTGTTATGACAATTGTATAATTCTTTCGTTTTCCCCATTGCATTGAAGAGTTGGTAATCGTTGTTTATGCACATACCAGAGGAGCTTATTTGCACATAATAAACATGAACATACACACAAGCTATTTCATACAATAATATTCAGTTTACCTTATTAAGAAAAATGTCAATTTTTTTATCTTTTTGGAACTTCTCCTTCTCTATTCTTTGAGTTTTAGAAAGCTGACTAGAACTTCCATGTCTAAATGTTTTCCATACATGTTGGAATGTCATTGCAATCTTCCTGCATGTGGTTTTGTGTCGAGAAATCTTTGCATCTTTTTTATTTCGTGTGATTATCTTTATCTTGCACATGTTTGAGTTCACGCTGTTGATTAAGAGTAGCATAAATGTAATCCCAAGTTTGATCAACAGAAGCATACAAGTAATCCCAAATTTGATCAACAGTAGCACCCAGGTAATCCCAAGTTTGATGAACATTAGAATATAGCCATTTGCGCGCCTACAAATGAGAAGCAAATAATTGAACCCATGCACCAAAAATATAATAAAAATTTTGAAATATATTCCTTCTGTATACCTGGTGCTAGGTTGATAGATTGATGCAAAAACTTTTGTATCATCAATTGTCAGTACTTAACATTATTCAGAAATTTAGTTGATAAATTTACTCTATAGAAATTAAGTCGGCTTTCTAATAACCTATCCTGATAGTTTGTTCTCTATCTCGTTAGCAGTGTAATTGCTTCTTAGTATGAAGTCTTGACTAAGGCCGATGAAACTGGATCCTAAAGGGTTGGGGGCTTAGACCACTTCTTTTTTTAGCTTAAAGATAGGCCTTCTTGAGCGCTTTTAGACGAAGTAAAGGGAAAGGAAGGTTATCTATCTCGTTAGCTGTGTAATTGCTTCCTGTAGTATGAAGTCGACTTGTTGAAATTATTTTCTTTTGCAGATGAATAGAGAGAAGCTCATGAAGATGGCTGGTGCAGTTCGCACTGGTGGAAAGGGTAGCATGAGAAGGTAGGGGAGTTTTTTAGTTTCAAGTACTTGTCCATTTGGTGTCATTTTTTAACCTTTAGAATTTGGTGTAATCCCGTCCAAGTGCTTGTTGTGTTGGTTGATAGCCTATCTTTATATGTGTCTTGTTTAAATTTGGCAACATGAGTGGCTAAATATTTTTTAGTAGAATGTACCTGCGTCTTCTGTTGCTGTTTGAATTGTTTTAAAAATTTTCATTTTTTTCCCAGTAACAATTTAATCTTTTTCTGGTTTGTTTCTGCTTGTTGTTTGCATTGTTTTGCACATAGAAAATTTCAGTACCACTTGATTACAATTCTTCCTCCAACTTTTCTTCCCAATTTCAGGAAGAAGAAGGCTGTCCATAAGACCACAACCACAGATGATAAAAGGCTACAGAGCACCCTGAAAAGAATAGGTGTAAATGCCATACCAGCAATTGAGGAAGTCAACATATTCAAAGATGACATTGTTATCCAATTTTTAAACCCTAAAGGTAAGGCCTAGTATGTTTGTTATAGTTGATTGCTTAAAGATGGACAATGTGTATACCATCCATGACACTGTTGATCAATGAATTGAGTATGTTTGTTTGTGTTTCAGTTCAAGCATCAATTGCTGCCAACACATGGGTGGTCAGTGGTTCTCCTCAAACCAAGAGTGTGTGACTTACTTTCTGATTTCTTTAAATTTACAATTACTTATTGAATGATTTTGTATACTAACTAAGTGAAATTGGTGGCTACATGTATATTTCTTAGCTTACATTGTGTTAGATCTGTATGTGACCTTGTTTTGTTTTCCTTTTTTAATAAACAGAATTGCAGGACATTCTCCCTCAAGTTCTTGGACACTTGGGTATGCACTCTCTAGATAATAACTCAAAATATTGAATCGACTTTACAACTGATGCAGGACTTCATGATATCCTTCCAAGTTTTTGAGATTCTGTATCATTCTTTTGTTACTTTGATTTGCAGGTCCTGATAACTTGGACAACTTAAAGAAGCTAGCAGAGCAAATCCAGAAGCGAGCCCCTGGTGCTGGTGCAGCAGCAACTACTGAACCAGAGGATGATGACGAGGTTCCTGAGCTTGTGGCTGGAGAAACCTTCGAAGCAGCTGCCGAAGAAGGACATGTTAATGCTTCTGCTTAGGAGAATTTTTGTGGTAGTTATACTTCGATGTTCCAGAAATCTTGTTGGGCTTCTAATTATCCCTTAAAAATCAGGTGTTCGAGATGTACTCCTTATGGTTATTAGTTTGATTCCCTGTTCCATGATTTTCTCCAAATTCTCAAATGCTTGTCTTGCCTTATCTGCCTTCCTGGTGCGGCCTGGATATCTTTTAGCTTACTTTTCAACGAACCGTGACTGTCATCAATGGGTCCGCCAACATGGTGAGTTTGGCAGCACTTGCTTTGCCATTTTTATTTGTGCCTTTTGATATTTGTGTCCTCTGGAAAACAATTCTTTCTGTTTCTTGTTGTCTGGCGTTAAAAGGAGAAGTAATGGCAGAAGTTGTAACAAGAACGGGTTGAAGGCACTCGAGGTTGATGTTAAAAAGGGGTAATCAAATGGAAGGGACTTTCACTATTGTAAGCGATCTAATGCTCTCATTCATTATCGTGTTGGTATGGCAGAGGCCTTGCCCTTTCTCAAGTGAGACGATAGTATATCGATAACCAATGATGTCTGGTTTGTTTAGTAATACTATTAATTAGGGTTCAGCACAACTGTTTAAAACGCCCTAATTAATTTGTTAAAACAATTTTAACTGTTAATAATAAAAGTTGTTAATTTAATTGTCTTATTTATATGGTAAATTATATTTTAAGTTTGAAGATTTACATATTTCTATAACGTTAAAGAGATTGTATTAATAATTTATTTAATAAATATAATTCACCTAATTATTTCATTGTTAATATTGTAATATTTCGTGTCATGTTGAACATGCACGTTTAACAATGAAACATACTAGACAAATTTACAATTGTTAAATTAAATACTACTTATATGAAGATTAAACTTAACTCTAAAACTAAATCTAACCAAATTCAACTTCAAACTAATAATTTATAAATGTTTAAGGTCACATTTAATTAATTCGGTTCAATTTTAACAATTAGAATTATATTCCTAATTATATTCAGTCTAATTTAATTTCAATATAAAAGGACGAGTTTAGCCTCAAATGAAGAGAGCAGACTTTTGGAGAAGATTCTATTCTAAACATAGAGAACATCCAGAAGGGACAATATTGATCCAAGGATGTGGAACTTATACTTTGGAAGAACATTCAATAGAAGAGAGAAATATTTAAAACTATGAATTCTTTGTTTTTCATTCGTTTTTCATTCAGTTTATGTTTGATTTCATTTTCTATTATGTGTAGCTAAACTTCTTTAATTTCTAGGTTAGATGAACCTTAGTTTGTGCTACAATATGTTTTAATTCTTTTATTTAACACAATTGTTTTGATTAATCTATTGGAATTTGATTACGTGTTTAATATATGTTCTAATAAATCCGAGAATATTAGATCATAATCTGATTTCATACATAGAGATTGAGAAATCCTAAGTTTGAATAGATTTACCGTAATTGAAAGGAGTTGAATGCATCCCTAGAGATAGGATAATATAAACCTTCTAGATTGGGGTCAAACCTAATAGAGGGATTCACAAATCGGCAAAGCAATCTCATAAACGTTAACTTGTGTAATTCGGTTGGAAACCTTATGATTAGTTGTTAATAGACTCAAGGTTAGCTATTATCATATCATAAGAATCTCCATAGTCCAATAAATCAATAAAATAATTGCCTAGTAAAAGATCAATTAATTAAGGATTTTTAGGGGGGATTCGAAACTTAGATGCCAATTTTTGATATCAATAGTTTTGTAAGTGATTCCTTATTTTTGTGTTCAATGTTGCTACCTATTTTATTTTAATTGTTTAATTTTTATTTTATTTATTAAAATCCAAAATCAGTTCGTAGGCTAGATAATAGGAAAAGGGTAATTACGAGTAATCACTGTCTTCATGGGATCAATCCATACTTTCCAATATTAGTTACAATTATGTCGTGCATTTGTGGTTATTACAAAATTGACTAACTTAGAAAAAAATTCAATCACCATGCTAAAAAGATTTAGAAGCAATGTTTAATATGTCTTAAATTATTGGTGTTGTCTATATTAATAGGGCATTAGTAGATTTAGGAGCAAGTATTAATGTAACATCTTATTCAATATTAATAAAAAATTAATGACTAAGTGAATTAAACTCTTATAGGTAAGTAAGATATCTTTCTAATTACTCGATAAAACATCATAGGGATGTTAAGGGTAATGTTTGATAAAATTTTTATTCTAGCTATAGAAATGAATGAGAAAAAAATCCCTAATTCTTGTAGGCCTTCTTTGATATATTAGGTGTGATAATAAATGTTAAGGAAGGTGAACAATAACTATGGTTAGAGATAAAGAACTTCTATTTTCAATAATGGAACTTCATTTATGCTTAACAATGACTTAGAACATGTTAATTATTCTAATATTTTATAAGAAGTTGTCATAAAAGGAGTGAAGCTGACAAGGAAACTAAGAAGAAAGCAAGAGTAAGGAAGAAGATCAAGATGAGAAATGATGACCCTTTCAATAACACTATCCATGATTATCATAAATAATGTAGCAACCCTATTTCTAAGAAAATTAATCAAGTTTAAGAGAAGAGTTTAGCTAAAGAGTTTTAAATAAGAGCGTATTGTGAGTAAACCTAAACAAAAGTTTTAAGAACTTTCAATTTTATTTGGATTTTTGGAAATGTTGACTAGTAATTTTGATATATGTTTTCATAATTATTTCGAGTTTGTTTTTAGTTAATAGTTTTAGTTATTTTGTTAAATGTTTTGTGTTTTATATTTATGTCTTGCATACTTTTGTTTTGAAGAAAGGGATGCAAAGAAAGATACATATAAGCCTAAATAGAAGATAAAATATATATTCAAGACTTGAAAATCTCATAGAATAGGCCAATTGGAATCTTAAAAATTAGGTACACATTGATGTTAATTATTAACCATGTGGTAGAACAAATTGATTTACATCCTCGGACATAATTGTGTCTCAATCATGTCTTAACTTGCGTTTTTCATATTATCGCATGGCATAGGGCATACCTGTGTCCTAAACCATGTCTTAATAAAACTCTTTCCAATAGAATGCACAACTTGGAAATACACTTATGTGTTATGTCTTAAGCAATTGGGATCTAGAAGGATCCACGTTGTGCACCATAGTCATGTTGCATAAGCTCTGTATAGTCCCCTCTAGTGACTTTTCTACTAATCTCATTCCATACTTTTCCTAACATCTTAGGGAGGCCTCCATTAGTAGGAAATCTTAGTAATATCTTCAATAATAAGGTCATTATGTCCTAGGGATGACAATTGTACCCGAACCCGATAGGTATTCGATAAAATTACTCGAACGAGGGCGGGTATGGGAAGCAAATTTTTACCCGTGGGGCGGGTATGCGGGGTTAACAAAAATACCCGTCGAGTATCGGGGCGGGTATGAGGATACCACCCCCCATACCCGTTTACCCGTTATATAGTAATTACAATTTTACCATTATATATATATACATACAAACCTAGCAATTACCCAAATCTCTAATTCAATTCTTCCTCAATCCATTCCCCATAAACAAATAGTCCATTCATATTAAATAAGTTTATCTTAAAAAAAAAAGAGGCGGGTAAACGGGTACCCGATGAGAGTCAAACTCCTAACGGGTACGGGTATGGGGGTGTCAAAAAAATCCCCGACGGAGATGAGAGCTGGTATGGGGGTGGGGGCGAGTTCATGGGGCGGATACTGGGGATGGCATACCCGCCCCATACCCGCCCGTTGCCATCCCTACATTTAATGAAACAAAAATATTGCATATGAAATGAAATGACATCTCTAGTTGTCTGCATCCTTAATTTGCTGATTCTTTTTTATGCCTTACATATTTACACGTGTCTTCTGCATTGAACAGGAGACGACAAGATTAGCTTCAGGTGTCAATTGGCATTGCTGGAAAATTTTTGCTCTGATTCTACCATGTACTGTATTTACTGATCAAATTGTGAGCCTATATAAAATTTGGAAACATAATCTTTCATCTGAGATATTATGCATCTATCGTGGCCAACAGATATATTTGATATCTCGACTTTAGATTATAATTTTGTCCTTACTGTTTCAAAATTTTGTGTTATGTCCTTGGGTATTCGTCTTGTTTTCCTGTCCTGCGACCAACAAATAGGCCTTATTTGATAAATGGCTTATCAACCATTTTTTGGTTAATTGAAATTTTTTAGTTGTTTTACTATGTTAAACCGCTGATAATTATATTTGATAATCAACCGATTGGGTTGGCGAATTAAACTCAATCTATTCAATTTGAAAACAAAGAGCGTTTTTTTTCGACGGCTGAGAAATTAAGAAACTAAAAGACTATTATATTTAAAAGTTATTACAAATTACTCAAAAGAGATAGGATAACAAGTTTATTATTAAATTTAATATTTTTAATTTTAATTTTTGAAGTTGAATTAATATCAAATTTGAGTCAAAATATACAATCATTCCATTATATATGTCTTCCTTTACCTTTAAAATGATGATGTTAATTTTTTTATTTTATCTAAATTCTGATGAGAGTATTTAAAGAAATATTAAGATATAATATTCATGTCCTTCTAATAAAAATTTTCATTATATCCTTAGAAGTCATTTTATACATAAACAATTAATATTAAACAGTTAATTTTACGCTAGTCAAATTAACTATTGATAGAATCAATCAACATCTAATGCAACTGCAAAACAGGTTAATAATCTTTTTCTCGTCCTCACTTATCGAGAGTTCTCTAATCACAATGTGTAAGGGTATGTTTGGATGTGGGTGGAAGGATAGAAGGGAATGGAATGGAATGACCCAAATGACTCAGGCCATTGTTTGGAAGTCTATTTTGAAACAGGATGGAATGACAATTGATGGCTTTGGACGCCATCCTTTGCCATCTAAAATTCAATATTTTGTGACCACCCAAATTGGGGGGTCAGGAATAGAATGGCATGGCTTGCCTTCCAAACCCTCTCTTATTTTATTTAAACTTCCAAACAATGGAGTGGTCCATTTCATTCCATTCTATTCTATTCCATTCTGTTCCGTTCCATTAATTACCATTCTATTCCATTCCATCCTAAACTCTCAAACATACCCTAAGGAGTAGAAGTAGAACTATGTATGGAATAACACGTATATTGAGAAACACCAACTAGATTGGCTTACAATTCACTAGTAGACAACATATACTTATGTCTTCAACTACAACAACACTCCGGTTGTTCTCATTACACCAAACAAATGATTACACCAGTTTGAGATTCCACCACTAAACTAAAGATTTTAATCCATAACCAAACGAATTACCATGGGCCATAATTTAGTTCCTCCGGTCTCTAGGTCAGTGATTTCTTGTGGAGTCTGAAAATAGCAAGCACCACCAGCCAAAGAAGCACAAACGATCCTAACAGAGACAAGGCAAAAGCGGCTCCCAATTGGCGGCAGAAGCGATCAACCATATAGCAAACTTTGTTCCAACGCACATGAGAGTTCCCGTAACGGCCGATGATTCCCACAGCAGCCGCAGCTCCGTTGGCTGAGAAGAGCAGTCCCATGACCAGAATGTCTAGTATCACCACCACTACTTTTGTAATGTTTTCTGTGCATAGCGTATAGAGTAGTGATACGATAGCGTAGGTGCATGCGAAGATATTCGACACGAGCAGGAACCTGAGATATTATATGTATACTCATATTAACCACTTAAGGTTTTGTATTTAATTAATTAAAAGACATAGTTGGTTTGAAAACTCTATATTTCTTGTCAATCTGGGTAGTTATTGTACAGAAACTTGGTAAGTTTGAAGTAGCTGGGCTATGAATGATTATCCGTAGCAGGTAGTTGACTAGGCTAAAAAAAATCCCAAGTCAGTAGGCCTAATGTTACACATCAATCATTAAATGCTGTAGCTTCTTATACCTTCCCAGTTTCTTCGGAGTGAAACCGGTGAAAATAACAAAACTAGTTTAGTTTAAGCTGGTGGAGCCCACTACCTGGGGTGTCGTATTGTTACAGTAAGCACACTCGAAGAGTCATTACTCCAACGAAACCAAACACTTCTAAATGGAACAAGATTTTCTGTCCAGTTTTATAGTGTCTTATTGTGTCTAGTGAATTTTAGCTATTCATTTATGTAGGTCCCACGTAGGCTCTACATAAACAAACGTGAACCCCGCATAAATGAATGGCTAAAATTCACTGAATACAATAAGACACCATAAAAAGTAGACAGAGGATCTGAGATACAGAACTTCAATACTGACAAATTTACAAAATAAAGTTAGTTGAAATTACACCAGTCTACTTTCCAACCAGTTCTTAGTAACGATAACAAAAACATGAAGCTCTTTAAACTTAAACTGCAGTTAGATGAAAGAATCGTTGTAATTATATCCACACACCTACTACAAAGGCAACTCATCTGAACCACAATGACTCCAAACAGGAGACAATTTGTTCCAGTCAGTAAATCAGCATTCGTTATTCATGTTGGTCAATCCAGTGGACATGAACTTGGGTTTTGTATCTACTGTTTTTTGTAGGAACCTCTATTAAAACGCATATTAAATCAAAGACCAAGTTGGAAGATAGCTTACACAAGAGCAGACATGTATTGCCACTTAGCAGTGACAGGAATTTGCAAGGGAGGCATTGAACTGATAAGAGTGATAGAAACAGTAGTGGTCTCTTTATCAACTCCCACTACAATAGAAGCCACCAAGGTTAGGAGCATCACCAGCATTCGTAGCATTACCTCCCCTGACCTCCCTTTCTTTTCACCGTTATACATTACCTTCTGATCAGTGCGACCAACTCCATTGATGTTGAAGGCTTTGTGCCCGTTCTCCATGTCAGTTAATAGATGAGAGAAATATAGCTAGAGCACGGTGTGTAGGTAAGTCTTTTGTATGGAGAAGCAAAGAGGTTACATGCACTCATATATATACACATATATTTGCTTATTTGTTATATAGGAAGTCGAGCAATTAGGAAGGGTTAGTATCGCTGGAGTGAATTTAAAAGTGGATGGGTATGATGGGAAAGTTGGGTGGCAATATTTATGGCGAGTTTGATCCAGCAATAAAGAAGGTAGTGAATTCCATAGGCCAGCCTTCGCGTTTGGTGCTGTTTTCCTCAAGAAACCAATTTTGAGTAGTACAAATAGCCGATTATGTACGCCAATGACAATATGTTAAAGTCAATCAACACTTTAAACACAAGAACAGTGGCCGGTGTCAAGTTCCTGACCCTAGCTGCCGCTTTTATTGGTTGGTTCTTCTTTGTTACGCAAATAGAAGCAATTTATATGAAAAAAAGGTAGGAAAGTACACAAGAATTTACATGCAAAAAAATAAATTCTTTTATTACTACGAGAAAGATGATATAATGAGAAGCATGCCACTTGCCCCTACTGTGGTTCCACCCATGTTTGCTTACCCAACTCATGTCAAACTTTTAGAAGGCTAATTGCATCGACAAGGTTTTTTGAGATATAATCAAAAACAAATTTTATGATCTGAAGAAGATATGAAATGGGGAGGATTCTTAGACTGTTCGTTCGTGTAAACATGTTCATGGCTTAGGAGAGACAACAAACATGTATCCTTCATTCCTGGCCTGTCCCCTTTTTCCACTGCTTTTAAAAATTTTTAAATTTAAAATTATTGTTTTAAATTTTAATTTCATAAAAAAATTAAAATTTTACTCTCATTAATTTAATTGGTGACAAAAAATAATAATAAAAACTATATATATATATATATTAAGATATCAAATAAAAAATAAAATCTGAGTCCATCTATTTTTATTAAAATTATTATTATGTGAGCCCATGATTTTTTTAAATGAAAGCCTACAAAAAGAGAGATAAAAACTACATGCTTTATTGAGTTTTTTTATTCATAATTTTTTTTACCCTTTTGGCTTCTTTATCACACTACTTTTTGACTTTTTTTTCCCTAACTCCACAAGGACTATCACATCCAAAACGTAAAACAATAATCTATATTGAACGCAATTGAGGAAAGGATTCCTCCACAGGCCTTTCCCTGTTCTAGTGTTGATAGGTAAATTTCCACTTATTTTCTTTGGAAGAATGTGTAGTACGTATAATTTAAAGATGGGTTCTTGTAAGTTGTAATAGAGTTGGTACAATTTTAATCTTTACATTCTTTTAAACTTTTAATAAAGACACAAAATAAGATTTCTCATTGTAGACGAAAAATCGTAGCATATAAAGTCGTAAAAATGAACAAAAACAATACAAACCATCTAGCATTAGTGATAATAGGGATAAAAGAAGTATCCTAGATACCCTTATGAATAAAAATAGATGGGCTCAAATTTTATTTTTTATTTGATATCTTAATATATTTATAATTATTATTATTATTATTAATGTCACCAATTAAATTAATGGGGCAAAATTTTAATTTTTTAATGAAATTAAAATTTAAAATAATAATTTAAATTAATTTATGAGAAGTATAACCAAAAGTATGAAGTAAGACCAAAACTATTACCTTACAAGATAAGTATAAAGTTAAATGTAAGAAGTTTAATTAAAATGAAAATTTATTATCAAAGAATGATAAGGTGACTGATTTTTTATTTCACCAAATCTAGTTTACACTAACGACTCATCAACATGTCAGTTCATTCTCTTAAGTGTGAAACTTTTTCAACCATAATTAGTACTGCTTTAAACCATTATTAAAACTATTACCTTGTCCAACTCTTAACAATGTATTTACAAAGTTACATGTAAGAAGCTCAGTCGAAGTGAAAGTTTATTACCACATGATCTTAAGGTGAACAATATTTTATTTCATAAAAATTAGGCTAAAATACATTTAACCCTCCTTTGTTTTATCCCTTAATACGTTATGCCTTCCTCTATTTTAAAAATGGACTCGTTACCTTCTTTGACCACTAGTCAAAAGAGCTTAAAATTCAAAAATATTTTTTGACCCTATATTATGATAACATCATCACAACCGTATATGTTGCATTTTTGGACAAAAATACTCTTTTAGTCTTTTGTTGACTAAAATACATTAAACCTATATTTTTTGCTTTATTTCATTATGCCCTCTATTTCAAAAATAAAAACTATTTTAAATATAGATTACATTTTGATCATTAATAAATAAAAAAGGAAAATTACTAAAAATACCATTTTCTTAGCAACTGTATTCATGACTATTAATTTATGAAAAGAAACTAAAAAAAGAAAATTTATTTATGAAACAAATTTAAAAACTATAAATTATGTTCTTTTCGCTCTTTTTCAGTTTTCTATAAAACATTCCCTTGTCCATCGTCTATCTCTCTCTCTCTTGTCCACTGTTTGTTTCTCTCTCCTCTTTTTCTTTCTCTGTCTAGCTTCCACCGGAAATCTCCCTTGCTTCGCCGGAAAATCGATTCCAATTTCGACGATATCTCTCCCTTTCCCGACAGAAAACAACCCACTTTCTTAAAATTGAGGTTTCTCCCGCTCATTCAGCTACGCTTCCGGGACCCTATTCGACGACGATTTTAGATCTCCTCACTTAGCTCTGTGTCTTTGTGTTTTGTCACTTTGTGCGTTTTGTGAGAATGTGGGTTGTTTGGATCCTGTTTAATGCATTGCTTTGAAGTTTGAACCATTGAAGATCGTGATCTTGGGTTCGGGTTTTTCGATCTTCTCATTATGTGGACGAGAGACACAGCCGGTAGGTAAGGGAATGGCTTAGAAAATCGGAAAAAAGCCGAAAGAAGATAATTTATAATTTTATAGAGCAAAAGGGAAACATAAAAAATGGTGATATTTTATTTTATTATTTTTAATTATTTCTTTTTTAATTTTGTTTCATAAAAAATTTCTTTTTAAGTTTTTTTTACATAAATTAACGTCACGAAGTACAATTATATTCTTAATAACTTTTCCTTTTTATTTATTAACGGTTACAATGTAATCCATGTTTAAAATAATTTTTATTTTTGAAATAAATGGCATAATGAAATAAAGCAAAAAATATAGAGATTAAATGTATGTTAGTTGATAAAAGACTACAAGGGTATTTTTATCTAAAAAATGCAATATGTACAGTTGTGGGGATGTCATCGTAATATTGGGTAAAAAAAAGTCTTTTTTAAATTATAAGCTCCTCTGAATAATGGTCAAATGGAGTAATAAGTCTATTTTTAAAATAAAAGGGGACATAACATACTAAGAGATAAAACACAAAGAGGTTAAATGTACTTTAACCTAAAAATTAAAGGTTACTGAAGCTCTATGTCATCAAAACTCTAAAGTTGTTAAAATTCTACTTCATTACAATTCAAACATATATGGCATTTTTTCATATTTTGCCTCTCCATCTTATAGTTTAGCCTAAAAAAGATTATGCTATAAATGAAATTGTCATATTGTATCCCATCAAATCACACTATGATTTTGAAGTGATGTTATTATTCTTGGTGAAATCTTCCGCAACTGTGACCCAATTTTAACATTGTTTTATTAATTTTCATCCACACATTTATACGAGACTCATATAAATGTGTGGATAAAAATCAATAAAACAAGATTGAAATTGAAATTGAGTTAGGAGAACAGAAAATCTGTTATGGATTTCATAAACTATAAGCACCTACACCAATTTCTATGAGCATAATTATGCTTTGAAAGGAAAGAAATATTTTTGCCGATTCCATGAATTAGAGAGTGTATAGACAATTTTAGCATTCTTTAAAAAAAAAAGACTACATCAATCAATAATTTTTCTTATAACTGATTTATATTTGCTTAAATTTCATGAACAAAGCTATGGTGTCTATCAACTTACTTATCCATTGCCCATGAAGCTCTCGCAATTGTGTTATATCAAATAAAATAAAGAATTATAAAATTTTAATATAATATCTTAATCACTTCTATTTCAATGTTCAGATTTTCAATCTTAAATCCGACGGAATGTATTAAACAAATAAATTCTTATTAATTAAAAAGAATTTGAATATAAAGATGAATTCATAATCCAATATTTTGACAGCTCTATTTGGTATATAAATTATGAAAAAAGATCATTATAATAATTTAATATACGTAACAAAATAGGATAGGAGAGCCGACAATGCATAGCAATTGTTTGATGTAGGGCGTTTGTCATTCCATTGGTACGTCAAATTAACGTCACGTAGAACAACTGAATGTTAGAATTAATGTTTTATTTTTTAAAGCGGGCGGTCCTCTGCTCTCTAAATTAGGAGTTTAGATCTTCTGTCTAATTTTATGATATCTTATTTTATCATATGAATCTCAGTTATTTATTTATGTAAGTTTCGCGTGAATCCCACATAAATAAACGCGGGACTTGCATAAATAAATGGCTGAGATTTATGGGACAGAATAAAACACCATAAAATTAATCAGAATCTTGTCTCCCAAATTAGGCAGAAGATTAACAATTCAATTAAGTAGCCACCTACGTGCAGAATGTTTTGGGGGCCACCATCACTTCTGTTAGAAGTAAGATTAAATATGGAATTTAATTCCCTTTTTGGAATGGCTGATAAATACAAATTGCCTTCCTTCCTATTTTTTATTCATGCAAGTTGAGGCAGTAGGAGAGTTTGGTTTGACTGTGGCCCCTCACTCCACCCTGTTAAATCTTCGCCCAATATACCAAGCCACTGCCCACTGGGGTTGATGTTTACACCTTTGTAATAAGACAAGACGGATGATTAAGCTTGAATACGGCTTTTTTAGGACTAAACAACCGAATTAAAGCAAATAAGGTAGCCTGGTTGTGACCCACTACCCACTACAGCTGCAAACCAACTCATGGCCTGAGGCTGAGACTCGTATCGTACGGCGGTAATGGGAGGAACCAACGGTGTATGTCTTGCCTTGCCTTGCTGTCGATGGAGACACGGATAGTCCATGCACGTGCCTCAGGTGAAGCTGACATAGACGGTTAGAGCAATCAACTCTTTTTTAAATGCGAAACTGCAATTCCTATAATTGAAGAGTATATTCACTTTACTACTATAAATCATCCACTTGAAATTAAGATAGTTTAATATCTTAATCACTACAACTAGCCTCTGATATTAAACAACGGTGTATGCCTTGCCTTGTTTGGTTGGAGCCTCAAGCCGCCTCGCCCAACACTTGTATATACTAACTTACAAGATTCAATGATAATTCTCATAAAAATGTTATTTTCATTAATTAAATGTTTGCTAAGTATGAATTACCATGATCAATAAATATTAAAATCGACAGTCATCAGCGTATATTAAAATCCACAGTAATCTACTCAATTACATTGCAACGAATTTAAAAGAATATAAGCACGTTCAAACATCACAGGTTAGGATTTAGATGCCTACAAGTGAGTTTCAATTTTTAGCATGCTGGGTAATTGAGTCTATTAGCCAAGATGCATATATAATGCTTAGATGTCACTCATCTGCAGCAATCATGAACCAAGTAGAAGTGACTTAAACTTAGTCTTTACAGGCCTTTAGTTTTCTGAGGGTCAACACGTCGTGTAAATAACTTCTATCCTATAAGCTCCAACCTCCATATAATTCTCAACTGGCAAAAGAGCTTCATATTGTGGTAGAAATGGCATTTCATGATCGTCGCTTGGCTCTTGTTTTTGGTGTTCTCGGTACCCTCAACTATCTCATGAGTCATGGTTTAACTAAACTAGCTAGCTAGTCTTGAGTGCTTCTGTTTTTTCAGTTAATGCTAACATGAGTACTAAAATATTACAGGCAACGTGGTTTCCTTGTTTGTGTATATAGCCCCAGTGTAAGTCTCTCACTTTTCTTGATAGCACTACACTTCTATGGCCAGTTTTGTAGTTTATGAGTGTTTTCACTATACAATTTTGGCTTTTACGAGGCCAACTTTCTACAGAATTTTCTGAAAGAAATCAACTGAAGGATTCCAGTCTATACCATATTCTGTTGCACTGTTTAGTGCCATGTTATTGCTCTGTTATGCGTCACTCAAGAACGACGCCTACATGCTTATTACTATCAATTCCACTGGTTGAATCCTCGTACTTGATCTTCTACATGATATATGCAACAAAGAGCTATAAGGTATGCACTTCGTGAACATAAAACTCCTGTCCTTAATCTTTAGTGATGACCATTTGAGGCTTGAACAATTGTTTGACATGTGAAAGTTTTCACCTCAAAGCTGCTTATCTTGTTTAATGTTGGAGCATATGGGTTAATTGTTTTGTTGCCAACCCTGTTTGCATATGGCTCCTTGAGAACGAACATTGTTGGATGGATCTGCTCTGTCTTCTCTGTCTATGTATTTGCTGCTCCTTTGAGTATCACTGTATGTCAAAATTTTGTTTCTTTGATTTGCAAGCGCTGAATTGCTTAATTGATTGCTAGCTATCAGCTTAAACTGCTTTTGTGCAAATGGTTGATCGTGCCTTGTTTAATATCAGAGGCTAGTTGTAGAAGTGATGTCTCAGAAATTCAGAAGATTAGTTTAGCTAGTTTCTTAGCATGAAAGCAATGTATAGAATTAGTTTTAAAGAATTCAAGAAAGTTAGTTGTAAATGACAGTTAAAGTCAGTTGTGTTAGCTAGGAGGTCGAGAAGTTATAAATACATGTATTCTTAGAAGTTGTAAAGATTCATTCATACTCAATAAAACTCAACATACCACTGAGTTTTTCTCATATATACTTCTTACCTGTTTTCTTTGTTTTTCTTCAAGTAAATTTGCTTCAGATTACATTTTCTTGCTTTTTGTTCTTTATTTTCTTAGCCACGTTCATTAGTATAGTTCTCGGTTCTTTAATGATAGACAGATAACAACAACAAAATAGTATTAGAGCTAGATTATTAAGGGGTATGTAAAGGTATAAGCAAGGTTCTTGGCTTGAGCAGATTAACTCCTTCAGAATTTTGGCTATGACTGCGTGAGAGATTTACTCAGAGATGGCTGAGAGTTCATCCCAGTGTCTGCAGCCTGCAATCTTCAATGGAGAAGGGTATTAAATCTGGGCAATCAAGATGGAGGCATACCTGCAAGGACAGGATCTTTGGGAACCTATTGATGGAGATTATGTGGTCGAGGTTCCAGCTGAAGATGCTTCGATTGCTCAGCTGAGATGGTTAAGGTAGAGGGTGACTAAGAAGGCTCAGGCTAAGTCTTGCTTGTATCAATCAGTTGCACCTTCAATTTTTACTCGAATAATGGGTCTCAGTTCTGCAAAAGAGATATGGGATTTCTTGCAAAATAAGTATGAAGGTGACGAGAAGGTGAAACACATGAAGGTGTTGAATCTTTTGAGAGAGTTCGACAGAATGTAGATGAAGGAAGATGAATCTATCAAGACCTATAGTGACAGGTTGATTCAACTTTATGGTCAGATTAGGCTCTTAGGATCTAAGTTTAAAGATGAGAGGCTGGTTCAGAAGCTGTTGGTGTTTATACCTGAGAAATATGAGGCTATCATAGTCTCACTTGAAAATTCCAAAGATATTGCTCAAATCAAACTTGCTGAAGTTGTGAGTGCCTTACAGGCTCAAGAGCAAAGGCATCTGATGAGAAAGACTGAAGCTGCTAAAGGGGCATAAAAGGCCTCTACCAAGGCAAGGAATCAAGAAAAGTACAAGAAGAAAAGAAACAAGACTGGCTCAAGCTCTCAGAATGTGCAGACTCACCAGAAAGATGCTAATAAGAATGCAGGAGGAGACAAGCAAACAAGTACAATCCTTGTCCTCACTGTGGAAAATCAAATCATCTGGCCTTCAAGTGTTGGAAGAGACCAGATGTGGTATGTAGGAAGTGCTATCAAAAGGGACACATGGTGGCAATATGTAAGAAACAAGCTACTCAAATTGCTGCAAATGTGCAGGTTGCCGAAGAAGAAGAGCAGCTCTTTGTTGTCACATGTGATCTTCCTGAAGCATATCCATCTGAGTGGCTGATAGATAGTGGATGTACGAGTCATATGACTCTAGATCCAAGACTATTCAATTTTTTGGATCAAAATGTGAAGGCAAATGTGAAGTTGGGAAATGGAGACTGCATCCGAGTTGAAGAGAGAGAGGTGGTTGAGATCTCTACCAAGAATGGAGTCAAGATCATCCCTGATGTACTATTGGTGCCCAAGATACAACACAATCTCTTAAGTGTGGCCCAATTGAGGATATCAGTACACTTTGAATTTGATGTGTGTAAAGTGTTTGACAAATCTGGGTAAGAAATATTCAGCACCAAGATGAAGAATAAAAGCTTTACCATGAGATCAGAAGAGATACAACAGAAGGCATTGCTTAGTGATACAATTGAGTCTGATCTCTAGCATAGAAGACTCGGACACTACCACATGAAGGGGCTGGAAGTAATGTGGAAGAAAAGTATGGTTTATGACCTACCAACCCTCTCATTATGTCACTCAGAATGCAAGGTCTATATGATGGGTAAGCAAACTCGTGCTCCATTTGTTAATTCAAGTTGGAGGGCTAATGATAAGCTTCAATTATTGCACATGGACATATGTGGTCCAATGCCAGTAGAATCTTTGAACGGGAGCAGATATTTCTTGTTAATAATTGATGATTTCTAAAGGTATTCCTGGATATATTGTCTCAAGAGCAAATAAGAAGTTGCAAAGGTGTTTAAGGAGTACAAAAGTTTGGTTGAAAACCAGAGAGGGCTGAGCATCAAGTTTGTTAGAACAAACAATGGCTCAGAATTTATTTCTAAAAAATTTCAATTGATTTGTAAAGATACAGGTATTAAGCACCAGCTAACCACACCCTACACTCCACAATAGAATGGAGTGGTGGAGAGGAGAAATAGAACAGTGGTGGAGATGGTGAGATGCATGTTAGAAGACAAGAACCTTCCTAAGAGTTTTTGGGTAGAAGCAGCCTCCACTGCATGTTTCCTGCTGAACAGATTGCATACTCGAGCTCTTGAAGACAAGACACCGCATGAAATGTGGTATGGAGTAAAGCCAAGACTGAAGAACTTGAAGGTGTTCGGATCTCTCTGCTTTGCCCATACACCTCAAGCCAGGAGAAACAAATTGGACAACAAATCTGAACTTGCAATTTTTGTGGGATACTCTGAAATAACTAAGGGGTATAGGCTACACTATCCAGCAATTAAGAAGGTGAAGGTAAGCAGAGATGTCCACTTCCTTAAAGATGAAAACTGGACTTGGTCTGAAGGACAGCAAAAAGGTGAAGAAGAGAGGCAGATTGTCAGATTGCCTCCTATTATTCCAGAAATTGCAGAAGATCAGAACCAACTTGAGCAGGATGAGCTGGAATTTGAGGAGAAGCAAAATCCAGAGGAATAAGATGATGATTTTGATCGTGTGCTAGTGAGAGGAACAAGAAGGTTAGCAGAGATTTATGAAAGAAGCAATGAAGCAAAGCTGGAACCTTCAAAACTCCAAGAAGCACTGCAGGAACCAAAATGGTTTGAAGCCATAAGGGAAGAAATTTCCATGATCAATAAGAATGAAACCTGGACTTTAGTTGACAAACCACCTAACAAGAGGGCCATTGGACTCAAGTGGGTGTTCAAAACCAAACTAAATTCTGATGGTTATGTCAACAAGCATAAAGCTAGACTAGTGGGGAAGGGGTATGCACAAGTAGAAGGAGTAGATTTTGGAGAAACATTTGCACCAGTGGCAAAGATTGAAACAATCAGACTCCTCTTAGCACTTGCAACTGAGAAAAGTTAGAAGGTACACCAAATGGATGCAAAATCAGCCTTCTTTAATGGTGTACTGCAGGACGAGATTTATGTACAACAACCAAAGGGTTTTGTGATAGAAGGAAAGGAGGAGAGTGTATATAAGCTGAACAAAGCACGCTATGGCTTGAAGCAAGCTCCTAGATGCTGGTACTCTAAGATTGATACATTTCTGCTGGAGATCAACTTCAAGAGAAGTGGAAGTGAGCCAACACTCAATGTAAGGTTACAACAAGATGATATTGCAGTAGTATCGATTTATGTGGATGATTTGTTGTTGACTGGAAGCTCAGAAGTTCAAATTGAGTTCCTAAAACAACATTTCAGTAGCACTTTCGAGATGACTGATTTGGGGATGATGAAGTATTTTCTTAGAATGGAAATACATCAGATTAGAGGATGCATAGCAGTAAGTCAGAAGAAGTAGGTGTGTGATGTGTTAAAGTGGTTTAAGCTAGATTAGTGTAAGCAAGTTTCCACTCCCATTTGTCTGAGAGAGAGACTAGTAGAGAAAGAAAATGGAGACGAGGTAGACAATAAGAATTATAGAAGCATGGTGGGCTGTTTGATGTATATTACAACTACTATACCAGATATATTATATCTAGTTAGTGTACTCTCCAGGTATTTGAGTAATCCTGGGAAGCAACACTTAGTTGATGTCAAGAGAGTGTTAAGGTATCTTAAGGGGACAACTGAATATGGACTTCTATACGAGAAGACAGGTCAATTTGAGCTTAAGTGTTTTATAGATAGTGATTGAGGTGGAGCGACAGAAGACATGAAGAGTACCTCTGGATATTGTTTGACATTGGGTTCAGCTTGTTTTTTATGGAGCTCAAGGAAGCAAGAATTGGTGGCTCTCTCGACTGTAGAAGCTGAATTGGTGGCAACTACAGCAACTGCTAAACAAGTTATATAGGTCAGGAAATTGCTTAAAGATTTGCAAGTTCACTTAACATCCGCTACTATAGTGTATATTGACAATCAAGTTGCCATTTCCATCTCGATGAATTCAGTCTTCCATGGGAAAACTAAACATTTCAAGCTCAAATATTATTATTTGAGGGGTGTGCAGCAAAAAGGGGAGCTGAAGCTTGAGTATATCAATACAGAAGACCAAGTTGCTGATTTGTTTACTAAGGTTTTCATGTTTCTCGATTTGAACAGTTGAGGAAGATGGTAGCTGTTAAGAAGCTGGGTTTCTGATCCAAGGAGGAGTATGTAGATGTGATGTCTCAGAAATTCAGAAGATTAGTTTAGCTGGTTTCTTAGCATGAAAGCAATGTATAGAATTAGTTTTAAAGAATTCAGGAAAGTTAGTTGTAAATGACAGTTAAAGTCAATTGTGTTAGTTAGGAGGTTAAGAAGTTATAAATACATGTATTCTTAGAAGTTGTAAAGATTCATTCATACTCAATAAAACTCAACATACCACTAAGTTGTTCTCATCTATTCTTCTTACCTATTTAATATCTCATAATCTTTTATTATACATTTTAGTTATAAACTTAGAGGATAATATACGCTTCAACTAAGCATCACATCCTTAAATCATTAACTTTGACTCTTTCAAAGACTTAGCCTTTCATATCTAATATGAAATCTTGCTAATTGATTTAATTGGAACTATTGAAGGTAAGCAGTGACGGAGCCAGAAATTTAAGATAGGAGAGCTCAAATATTTAAGTTTTTAAATCTTGGGGGGCCCAATGCACCACTGGACTCCAAATAACTTAGTCCTTGTGTGTGTGTGTGTGTGTGTATTTAATTTTTATAAATCTTGGGGGCCCAATGTACCATTAGGCCCCAACTAACTCCGTCTAAGAAGGTAAGTTATTATATTATTCATAGCTATAGGAAAAATAATATTGCATCATATAATATCTCATATTATATTTTCCTCCTTACAAAAATTCATACTCTTATGGAATTTTTTTGTGAAGTTATTCACCAGAGAATCTCATTCCTTATAGATAACCAAAAATTTAAAACTCACCAAATCGATCTCATTGAAGTGCTTCAGCATTCTCAATGCTTAATTTCTACTTAGATTTAAATAATTTTAATTTTTAAAATTTTAAATCACTATTTCATGTAATACATATGACTATATCACATAAAGTCATTATCAATCTAATGAAATATAAGTATTATCCTTTTATGAATTGTTATTCTATCTAACACATCACATGTATACATTTAACAATTCAATAACATCGTCATCCTTTCACCAAAGGTTGATTTAGTTATTTTTTACCTTAACAAACTTCATAAGTTTTATATGATTCATAATCAAAAGAATACATATATCCTTGTATGTAACTTTAACCATTATATGGCATAAAAGGATAGTATCAATTATCTAACTTTATATTATTGCCACTTATGTTAAGCATAAGTCTTATACAAACTGTTTGTATAAAATTGGATCAATTATTTTTACTAAATAATATATTTTTATCATCCTTAAACATTATAATAATGTTGAATCTAAATTCAGTATTAAATACTCATAAGCATGAACTAAAAATACATATGATCTCTATCTTACTGCATATAGGCAAAAAAAGTCAAGCAAACATTTTCTTCTTACGATAACTATTACCATTTTATTGCAAATGCCTTTGATTGCAGTCCATAATTATGCTTTTACTAGGCTAAATTGTGTTAAACAATTTCATCAAGGTACTATACCTTTTACAACCTGTTGCATCTTGCTATCATGGCGTTGACATACATCTTACATGTTGTCATCAAAGTTTATGAGACGTTAGTCAACTCAAAACGTCAATACATTGTCATCCATATGATTTTAATATATCTCTAAATTTTTTTCATTGAATCCTCAATAGGGATTATAGCAAAATCACATAATGGGCATATAATTTTCTTTTTTAATTTTGAGAGCTCTTCTCAAACATAATCTTATTTCGAAGAAATTTTGTTTACTAACTTAGTATCAACTATACTAAACAAGGTAAATTCTACGTAAAATAAAAAAATGTAAGAAAAGTGATAGGTTGTCGTTAGCCTACAAATTTAATCCCCTACTTAAATTGATTTGTAGTATAGTGAAGCAAGGGTATCGTC
>JANKOE010000004.1:16965695-16982374 GCA_026284465.1 Erythroxylum citrifolium
ATTAAGAACCAAAAATGATCACACGCCAACTGTATATCTTGGGCCACCAAACTTTCAAGTTGATGCTCTATTAAAAGCAAAGGTTAATGTTAATGCTTCTAATTTAATAGCAATTTAGCCTCTGTGATTGTCTAAATGATTAAATAACTGCACGTAGAGCCAAATTCATCCATATATACACTAACAAACATAAGTTCATCAATCTCTTAGGATTATACAAGTTAAATATAGTCAGAATTGGATCCTTCAATGCAAATGGGTCTATATATATTCAATATGATGTTACTACAACTATCCAAGCACTAACACCTAAACAGCAGCAAGTTTAAGAAATAACCCTTAAATCTTGACACCATGAACAAAAACACGTAAGTTAACACTCAATACAACCCAGGAGAATATCAAAAAATCCTTTTCCTTTATTACTAAGAACCAATAAAGTAAACCAAACCTTAATCGGCCTCAGTAATTATAAAAAAAGTAAAGTAACAGGCAGTACCCACACAAACCCGACAAGAACCCAAAAACACAAGATTCAATCAAAAACAGAAACAATCCTCGTTTCAATCAAATGAGGCATGATTAGAACATAGAAAGAACAAAACTTACAAACGAAAACGAAGAAAGGCAGCATTGGCAAGATCCAAGTGAACCCACAAGGAATCGGTAAAAAATCAAAGTCACTGATCAGGTAATGTAAGATTGTGTTAGCTTTTCCATTTTAAAGGTGAAAAAAGACAGTGGAGTAGCTGTGAGTAATCAATGAAGCTATTTTCTACAAACACCTACAATATACTTCGGTTGGCACAGTTTTACTACAGCAAATCCATATAAACCTTAACAACTATCAAACTTCATTTAATGAAACTAAATGTATCTCAGATTGCATTCATTAAATCTCATGTTATAGGCACTGATGTTCTGTTAAATCAATTACAGCTAGAACCATTAATCAATAGCATAGATAGCTAGAACCATCAATCAGAAGCATAGATAGCTACCTCAGTACGACCAGGCATGATGGGCTTCCCATAAAGGCTGCTGCTCCCAGCTGGGGTATCTGTCTTTCAGTCTGTGCAAGTAATGATCTTGCCTCATCGCTTTCCATCTTTAGTTTAGCAATTACACGGCAAGAAACATCATGCTGCAACAATAGATACAATCAAACCAGTCCATATAGTTGGGCCAGTAAATAAGACTGGCAATACCATATTACCAATCCAATCTTAATTTACTAGAACAAAGAACAAATGTACATAAAACAGAAAGAACAAATGCTAACACAAAACAAATTTCCCTTATCTTTTATCCACAAAATCCAGCAATACACAATTCAATTATTGACGTGATATACTGCAAATATGTCAGAGAATAGACTTCAATATTATGTAGGATTCTTTCATAGCTATGAGTGTAACAACCACATCTTTTTAAATCTCATTCCAATTAATATCTTATATGTCCAATTAATAAATAAGATGTCAAAACTGAATAAAAAGATATACACAATTTATCTTAACAATCTCTCCCTTTTTGGCATTGTTTGTCACATAGTCAAAACTACCCTTAAAGAAGATAATTGGACATATAACCATCAAATGCACAAATCCATTCTCTCCCTTGGGACAAAAAGATGCCAAAAGTACTATGAATAGCCACACATATACCTTGAAATCTCCCTCTGAATGGAATATTCACCATAAACAATCTGATGTCTCCCTCTTAAGACAAAACATTGTCAAAAGTAAGAATGCCTTAAACACAATCAATCTCAATGAATAAAGAAACATAAAAATCAGTAGTAGGTTCAGTGGAAGAATTATAAGCACACCAAGATGACAATTTACCACCAGTCAATACACATGCCAACATATCATTACTTACTCCAATTCCATCTTTATAAGACTGATCAAATTCATAAACCCAAGCAATTAAAGATGAGTGTTGCCGGTGTAGTAAGAGAGAGAGATACCTGAGAGAAAGACCCACACTGATGAGAGAGCTGAAGAGTCTTCGGTGGAGCCAAATAGAAGTCACAATGCAAACTACTCAAAAGATGGGACGACAATGGCAACATAAAAACTAAAGAACTAAAAAAGACAAATCTTTTTTTTACGTTTTGTTTTTTTAAAACAACACAAAAAATACTTCAAAAATGTAAAGTACACAGTCCATGTGTCCCTCGAAGAAATTCAAACTTGGCCTTATTCCTCAACATATTATCTTTGTCATCGGTTTCTTCTTATGAAGTAACTAATTTATCCTTTGTTTGAACAATTTCTTCACAAGCAGTAATTAACTATGAATCTAGATAATTTCTTGTTTTTTCCTTCACAATGTCTTTGTGTCTGTAATTGACCCTTTATAATCCAAGTGTGTTTGGGTACCATGGGTTGCTGCTAGAAATTTAATAGATAGTGTCTCGATTTTCGGTTTTGACACCTTTGAAATATCATTTGTAACATCTTGTAGCATCTCGACCTTATGTGCCAGATATCTCCGCAAAAAATGACACGTGGGTATAAATCTTCGACTCTTTCTCGATTTTTCTTCTTCTTGGACAGATCTAGACATATCATTTTTCTCCTCATTCACTTTAGAGCACTCCCCTTATAGCCAATGCCTTGAAGATCCCCTTTAACCTACTTTTCTAGTTTTTCTGTTCCTTCATTCAAAATTCTCAATCCCTTTTCGGTACTTACTAATTTCATTCTAGCTTCATAAGCTCATCTAATGTAGACAACAACTTCTTCTCTAGATTTTGAATGATGTTCTTCATGGAAGTATTTTCCTTCTTCAACTTCTCATTTTTCTTACATGTTTGGACCTGTTTACCATATATTAACTCATAGGCTTCATAAATACTTTCCTTTTTATCATCTGAAGTACTGTCATCACTGTCATAATCTGAGATTGAGCTTTAAGTTAAATTGTCTGTGTTTTTTCCTAAATTTCCTGATTTACTCACTTTTTCATCTTCAGTTACTTCCTTCTCGGTTACTGTTAAACAAGTAACTGGACTTTTGCTATACAAAGTAACTAACGCAACACTATTCACATCTTCTTCTTCACTTCCGAATTCGTTATCACTCCAATTGCTTGTATAGGATTTCCCTTTTCTTTTCTTCAAGATGTTAGCACACTCCGCTTGAACATGTTTGAAGCCTTGACACTCATGGCATTGAATTCTCTTTCCCTTTCTTTCTCTCTTTTGAGTTTTGGCTTGTTGTTTGAAGTTGTTGTTTAATGAGCTCCCGTCGTTTTGCCTAAACTCGGGTGTGTCCTTTTTCACTCTCTCTAGCCACTTATTGAACTCTTGTGTTAATAGCTCCATATCCTTATTCTCATTAGATTCATCTTCTACATCATTTATACCTTTTCCAGTTTCAACCTGTAGTGCCAATCCTTTGCTTCTTTCTTATTTACCCCTTAAAAGATTCATTTCGAAATTTGTAAGAATTATAATTACCTTCTCTAATGACAGATCATTAACGTCGTGGGCCTCCTTTATTGTTGCAATTTTAGGAATAAATCTCAGAGATAATGATCCCAATGACTTCTTGACTATTTTTATATTGGAATATTTCTTCTCGAGTTGATATGCCTGATTCGCTATATCTCACAATCTTTCATGAAAGTCTCCAATAGTCTTATTTTCATCAATCTTCAATTCTTCAAACCTTATAGTTAATATTTGTAGTTTTGACACTGTCATAAATTTGGACCCTTCATGAATAGTCTGCAAAGTATCTTAAACTTCTTTAGTCGATTCACAGGCATATATCATTGAGAAATGTCCTTCATCAACAGCATTGAAAATTGTATGCAATGTTTGTGAGTTTCCAAGTGCTCTTTCTTCTTCGACTCTTGTCCATTCAGATAGATCTTTTAGAACTGTCTCTCCCTTATCGTCAGTAATCATCAGATGTATCCAGCCATGTAACACTGAGTTTTATACTCTTGTTCCCTGTGCCTGAATAAAGACTCTTATCCGTGATTTTCATGAAGGATAATTGGAACAGTCTAACAGCGGTACCCTGATAATTGACGCTCCTCTTATGGTCATAATTGCGAAACCCGAATCCTCACCAACTTGTTACCAAGTTCTGAATCGTTGACCTTGCTCTAATACCAATTGAAAAAACCAAAGGAGGTAGTAGTTTCACAAACTTTCCAATTTTACTATGGATGTCTCTAGCACAAACGAAAACAAAAGCAATAAAAAACGAAACAATAAAAAGCATCATAAATTTAGTAAAGCAGTTCGATACACCTTGCCTACATCTGCGGGGCCCTCACCTAGTTTAATACTTTCACCGAAGTACAATAGATTTACCCAAGGCTTTACTAAGCTGATACCACTCCCTTGACACTATCTCTCAACCTCACTTCCCGTGAAAGATTTTCGCATCCAATAACACGATCGACTCGTGTTAACCTCAACAAAGTATTTTCTCATCAGTATTGATAATAAAAATTCAAAATAAACAACTCAAGTGATTAAATAATAACCAATATAAACAAAAACGACACTTGAGATAAAAAGCAACTTTCCTAAATATGTCACTTCATCAACGAAAGAACGAGAACTTATCTACCAAGAACGTTGTTATGAATCTTCGATATAGTCACTAAAACTTCCCACGCACAGTAACCACAAAATGTCTCAAATCAACAAACGTTTCATCACAGAAACGTTAATCCAATAGTGTTGCAACAACCGCGAAAACTATTGAAGTTTTTCGCGCAAAACCAACAACAAAGACAACAGTGAAAAGGAACAAGAACTTCTGGAATTTTTGCACACCAACACCAAAAACGAAAACCACAAAATTAACACTCCATCGACAATGAACAACCCAATAAAAATCATGCAAACACCATAGAACAAACCAACTGTCAAAATCCTCACACTAGACACCAAAGAAGCTCTCAATGGTTTCTCAAAATAGAAGAAAACGCAGCTGCCAAATCACACACACTGTCAACGATAAACTTTCCAACAATGTCATGAAAACCTTGACAGAAAATTGCAGCACCAAATCAAGATTCAATCCCCATGAAATCAATCCAGAAAATTAAAAAACACAACTCAAAATTCCAGAAATCATGCAGCCAACAAAATATGAAGGAACATAGAGTCACGCACACACCAAACTACAGATTTCACACACTACCATTTAGCCCACTCACTCGTGTAATCTTCACACACTCAAAATCAATTCACCATTAACCCAGCTGAAGTCACGCAAGTGTCATCACAAGAAAATCCCTAATTCACCAAATGAGTCTTCACTCATGCACAATCTAAGAAGAATAACTCTAGGAAATCAAAAGTTAAACCACGGTGTATATATTTACAAAACACATGCACGACTTCAGCTTTATATTTTCCAAAAATCAATTAACGCCCACTACACCTTTGATAAATACATTCACGATACTCACCAGCAAGAACTCTTGACCAACACGCAAAACAAATTTCCCTTATCTTTTATCCACAAAATCCAGCAATAAGCAATTCAATTATCAACGTGATATACCGCAAATATGTCAAAGAATAGACTTCAATATTATATAGGATTCTTTCACAGCTATGAGTGTAACAACCATATCTTTTTAGATCCCATTCCAATTAATATCTTATATGTCCAATTAATAAAGAAGATGTCAAAACTAAATAAAAAGATATATACAATATATCTTAACAGTATCATATCTTCCCCAAGTCACTAGAGCATAATCACGTTCCCTTCTTTATCTTTACCAATGCCCAGCAAAACCAGTATTTCTAGAATGCCAACTACAGTTAGCAGCAATATTTGAACCGTTGACATAATAAAGTTTGCAACTTCTTAAAACAGAATATCATCGAGTTATCATAAATAAAAACTATGCCATATGACATAATTATTCAGTGACTGAAAAGAACATCAAGAAGTTACCAATTTGAGTAGCAGCTAGACTACTTTCTTGGCTCTTATGTTGGCAGTCTTGCTCAAGTATGTCTAGTACCTGCAATTCATGATATAGTTCTAGCAAACCAACAAAATGTGCTTTTATACTACAGTTTCCTTCATACCACCAAGCATATGATTACAATATACAAATGAATCGAATGGAGAGGTAATTATCTATCAATTTTAGTAGACATGTTATAGTCCAAATTACAAGTTTGTATGCAACCCACCAACCAAGGTAAGTTATCTAATAATTTTGGAGAAAATCATAAAGGGAGGGACGCTCACAGCTGTAGACTGAACGAAAGTCATTAAAGCCTCGATGACAGCTTCTGATTCTTCCCTCAATTTCTTTTAAGGAGTAAGCTCTCTGCTGAGTATGGAACATGAAATAAAATCCATTCAGCAACTTTACAAATATGTTACCTTAACTTAATTGGGAGAATCAAAAAATGCATTTATAATTACTTCTCAAAATAACGATCCAAGTTGTGCCACTGAGGGTCTTTACACCGAATCAAATCAAAGTTGACTCAAATCAATCTAATTTCCAATTTTCTCAAAGTCTCCACGCAACACCCAGAACATCCATTAAATAATTTCATGCTTCAACAACAATAATCACTACGATTCCAATCAACCATCAACTTAATCAACGTGACATATTCCAAAATTTTTAAGCGCAATACCCATCAATCGGTAACACCCAGTAGAAATTCAATTCACCCATAAAGAAATCCATTAACCGAAGGCATCAATTCACAATTTCAAATTAATTGAACTCATGACCAAGAAATTAGATGAATGGGGATTCAAACCAATGAAGTTTAAAGGCTACTATGGAAATTCAAAGAGAGGAGTACGCAACATCACGTATTTTGGTGTTTGATTCGCGAAGAACAATCGCAATTCTGCTGGGTTCACTCAACTGGGAGAGAAAGATCAAGGAAGTCGTCGGTTCTGTTGCGTGGACCAATAATGCGATTTCCTGTTGGGTTGCCAATCTCCATTTAGTCTACTCTTCTTCGTTGATGCGTGCGAGTGAACGACGACAACACCATAGAGTTTGACCCGTCTCAAAAAAATAAGAACAATAGTCAGTACTAAGCACATCCAAATTGAAATCCACACTTTTATAGATTTAGAATTTCTAGGAACCATAAGAAGGAAAATAAACACATCTAATTGATCTAAAAAAATCATTTAAATTTTTTCAGAAGCCAAAAAATGACTTCAACGAGATTGCTTTTGTCTTGCCTTTAAGTAAACTTACGACACGAATAATTCTTTGGAAGTAGCTGCAAAACAAACTGAAACAGCAGATAACGTGAACGTCTGAGATCCGAACACATCCATAAACTGCTTGATTTGGTTTTACCGTCAGAACCAAGAAATGTGAAAGATGCAAGGAAAGAGCTAAGGAAAGGAAGAAGACTCTAGAGAAAACGAGAAATGAGACAGTCAAAGAGTAAAGCGTAAAGAGGCCAAAATCGACATTAAAATAAAAATTATCAACTAATTACGTTAAACACTCTTGTAAAGAAGCTTTTTCAAAATCAGCTGGTTGGGTTGAATCAGCCAACCCAACCAACTCATAACTAAATAACTCAAACAATTTTTTTTATAAAGTCAACTCATTAATTTGAGTCAATCAACTTTTTTTTTTTGACTAATCAGCCAACAATCAAATGAGGTAATTGACGTTTTTGCTTCGCCTATCGACCGGTCAAGTCTCAATATTGGCAGATGGACACAAACGGACAGCCGTAGTCCATATGTTTTGTGGGTTGAACTCCACAGTAGACCTCCTCAGCATTCTCATTTCTCTTTTGCATATTTTCCCTTTTCCCTATTTCTTTAGTCTACACGATATGGAGCATAGAACATTCAAGTTATGGCCATGATGAACTCCATGGCCCAGTTGAGGCTTTATAGTATTGAACCAATGGGATACAAAAGAAATGATTGACAGCGATTATTCATGTAGAGTAGTGCCACAATCATTGATTCCCTAGTCAAAATGCACCTGGGTTTGCCTTATCTAATTGACCGTGGATGTGGGCCATTACCGTCATACCGTGGCAAGACATATAACTGTTTATACAATACAACAGTATCAATGTGTGACTGTTGCCCCATGATGAGGTGAAACAGTAAAATGTACAGAGATGAAATCAGCAGCAATCATAGTAACAGATGATGATGGATCATAAATACATCAAACGTGTGGCCATTATGAACATTATTTGATTTTAGCCCACTTGTAGCAGAGATAGACTGACATACACACAAATGTATATAAATATTCACCTAACCATTTTTTTTATTCTTTCTTTTCTATTCTTCTAGGCTAGACTATCTATGACACGTTATTGTCTATTCATTTGTCCACACACATAACCTTGTCTTTTATTAACATTTGCTCATCTTAGTGGAGTATCCAAGCATTTCAATGGCTACGTCAATGTGCAGAGAAATTGGTAGCTTAGCTGTTTGCTGCTGGGACGTTGGAAGTCAGGTAGGTGGTGTAGGATCTGGGAAAGAGAGCCTGAGGAGGAGCAAAAAGTTGTGGACATTAACCAATGTCACCGAATCTATCACTTGACTCGAAAGTCGATGCTCGCAAATTTAACAGAGGCAAATTGACAGCCCAGACCCAGAGAGAAGAACTCCTTTTCTAGCTTTTGGTTATTGTCAAGAAGCTTTTCCCGGTTCCCTCCAACGAGCAAATTACCGTCGTTTTGTCCTTTGGGGCAAGCACTGAGATTTGGGCTTGAATTTCTTCTTTCTTTCTTTGTTGTTATCTTGGATCATCGTCGTCTGCGTCTGACTCAGGATTGAGACAGATCTCACGGTCTGATTCGCAGGTCAATCTGACAAATGCATATTGCTTGACATGCGTTTCTGGGAACAATTTAAAGTTTTGAATTAGGAATTACGGTGACTGTTGTGAATGTTATACGTTCACCTGTGATTAATTTCGTTAATATTGTGACAGAGCATTCCATATGTGGGCACAGAAACTCCATCTTAGAAGCAAAACATACTTTTGAACCATTACAAGTTCGTTTCTTCATGATCGGAAAACCAGAATATGCCAATGGTTCATCAGGAAAATGCTTGATGACTTTAGGTTTTTTAAATGGATAATAAAGTGAATTCCAAATGATTACTCATAAAAAATAATGACCAACTGAGAGTATAGATGGTGGTCTCCTCAAGTTAGTACACTAGTGAAAAAGATTTGAAGTTGAAAGACATGCTAGAATAAAAACGCTAAACCAAGGATAAAGCAAGTTCCATCCCAATTTTGTGAATGAATTTAAGACTTTATTTCTTACAAAACAACAATGTCACCAAATAATTGTCCTAAGGACGTCCAATAAAGTTAAGAAAGAACAGCACATCTGGAAATAGTATATACCAATTACCCCCTAGTAAATAACAACTCTGCTTGATACAAAAGTTTTGATCTTTTTTATTAAGCACTAAATGTAACCTATAGCTTAGCCCAGAGTAAAATAGATGGCAAAAGAGCTCTCAAGCCTCGCTACAGCCTCCAAACTTCAGCCCAATTGGGGCTGCCGTTCAGCCAAGGAGATGGTAAATTGGCGAGAGCATATAGAAAATGTACCTTTTGTATCCATCTATCACATGCCGGGCGATACGTAATGACAGATTGAATCAAGTTTGTTGGCAGTCAATGAATGCAAAGGATCTCTCAAGATATACTGAAGGCAGCATCTTCATCCATCGTCCAAACAAAACCAGGCATGTCATTCCTAGGCCCGGCAACTGTCCTATACATGTAAAGCTTCTCAACATGGTAGCTGTCTGGCCTCGAATCTGGAGGTCCCCTCTCCTCAATAAGTTCAACGTTGAGCCTGGGCATCTTCTGTCCCAACAGTTTACATGCTCCAAAACTCACCAAACAAGAAGACATCCAAAGGGATCGCATTGTCTCCAGCTTTGTAGCATTGGCCAAGAGAGCCTTGTCCCCAAAGGGACAATCCCTAATCTCTAGCTTGCGAAGATTTTCACAGCCAGACATCACATGATGGAGTCCAAGATCACTTTCACCAGCAAATGCCACAGACAGCATCTCTAGTTTCTTGGCATAAGTTCCAATATACTCAAACACATGATCAGTAAGGAGACCTGAGAGAGAAAGGCGCCGTAGATCTTTGCAATGCTCTACAATGGCTCCAAAACCTAAATCTAGTGGCTGCTGGGTGACATAGTCAGGAGCTCGTGGCTCAATAATGCAAAGGCGAAAACGGGTCATGTTTGGACGGTTCCTGGCAATTGTAATTAAGGCCGCATTACTCATCTGACGGCAAAAGTAAAGTACCGACTGAAGCTTAGGGCAGCCCTGACAAACAGCAACCAGGCCTCGTTCCGTTAAAGATACATTAGGGTCTTCCCCATATGGGTCAGACGGAAAGACCCTCAATTCTTGCAAGTCCTTGCAAAATTCTCCTAGAGCTTCAAGTCCAGTATCTTCAATGCAATCCAATACCTACAATAACACTCTATAAGCAAGAGAAGACAGTATGAATGATTCCTGTCTAAGCTGCATTTAAAGTATCACAAAATGGGAGATAAAATTTCAACACTTCACAAAAATCTTTCACACACTAATAGACAAGTAGGAATACAAAATGATTCATCCAATCGGATACAAAGTGCAAAAGTTACCCAAAAGCGCTGCAAACTCTGGCATTGAGTGACCAGCTTTAAGAGATCAGGATTTCGAATAACTGCGTCGCTCAAGTTCAAAGAAATAAGGCGAGAGCATATAGGATAAAGCACCGGGAGGTAACTAGGGACTACATCCCAAAATCCAGAGAGGCTCTTCAGTTGTTGACATCCAGTAAAAGCTCCCGACAGATTTGAGAAGACATCAGGTCTCAACTCAGCAGAGTAGGCACCTGTTCCCAATTCAACCAGCTGGGGTGCTCGGTGAAGAAGGTCAGCAAGACTTTCAAGGGGCACAGCTTGATTAAGTCGGAGATTTTTCAGATTGGGACATCGGCCCACAAGGCGCTCCAGGGCTGAGAAACTCACCTCAGACCGCAAACAAGAAATATTGAGAGAGACAAGTGATGTGAAGGTGTCAGGAAAATGGCTCAACCAATGCCCACTTAGATCCTCTACCTCACTATCTCGCAAATCCAGCTCTCTCAGATTCCTGCACACGATTAAGCACTTCCAAATATTAGCAAACAAAGACGCTTGCTCAGAGAACTTTGCAAGAAAGATGACAATTACAATAGCATTCAGGCACAAACGACAGACTTAGAGCAAGAGAAACTAAAGCAAAATTTTGAACAAAAGAAAGAACAGTTTAAGGCCACCACTAGGATGATTTAGGAATCTAAAGGTGGCATAAGTACAAAACTGTTTTAAACTCGCTACAATTACTTTCCTGCAAAAAAACATGAACAAAACATAAATTCCTCATTTTAGGAATCCAAAATCAACAATGAGGGACTCTAAATAGAGTTTGACGGTCCAGTACCAACGTTTAAAATTTTTACATATGTAAGCAAGAATGTCAACAGATCGCGAAAGTCACCAAAAGCAACACAGAGGGTACAAATGCCCAAAACAGGATAAAGTCCTGGTTACAACATCCAAACAAAACCCACAATGTACAACAAAACAGAAATCAAAATCCAAAACTGCATCCTCAGAGATAAACGCACGCATGCGACGAGGAAAATTTCTAAAATAAATGCAAGTAATTGGTACGATCTTGACTGGATTTCCACATTGCAGGTGATACACGAACCACAGCAGATTCAACATAAACCAAGAGAGATACGAGAAAAGGAGGCACTCAAATCCGGCCAAAACTCAAACAAAAAACCAAATGGAAACCAAAATCCAAGTAAACTAATTCCAAATTGCCAGAAAAGAGAGAGAGAGAAAGGAGACATTCGAACAGCAGGGAAAGAGAAACCAGAAAAATTTCAAGGTTCAGCTAAGCTAAAAAACTTGAACAAGAAAGCCAACCCAAACTAGATCTTCCCCCACATTCAACACCATTCTCAAAACAAATCACAAAATTTCACTTTCACAGGCAACATAAATACACTACAACCCATCAAAAGCTTCACCATTTCCGTACCTTTCCGGCTTTACTGTAACTTAATTCAACTTTACCCCTACCAAAACCAAAAGAATAAATTAACAAGATTAAACATTTAAATCTCGTTACAGTTTCTCAAACTCCCACGACCCACAAAAACAAAATCTTCTACAGAAGAGAAGAAGGAACAAAACAATACCTGCAATTAGCAGCAATGGAAGCGAGACCGTCGGTAGAGAACCCTTCACAAGAAAAAAGCACCAAGACCTTGAAATTCTTAAACGACTTAGCAATCAGCTCCAAAGCCTCATCACTAACCACCATTCTCTTCAATCTGATCTCTTCGAGCCACGGGTACGCCGTCGACATGGTGAGGATCCACGGTAACACGTAGCCTCCCCAACCCTTGGGTACCAGATCGAAGTCTGCGAAGTGAGGCTTCCCCTTGAGCTCCACCGATCTGACGTCCGGAAACCTCCTCACCACCATCGCCGGACTCACCGCGTAGCAGTTCCCAACGAAAATCCTGCGGCGACACCACCTCTCTATCTCGTACCACGACTTGCACACCAAAGATATCGAGTTCCTGTCCTTGTCGTTTTGTATAAACGAGAAAACATGCTCTAAAACTTCCTCAGGGAAGGAACTCGCCATTCTCACCATCAATGCCTACTCGACGTCGTTTCGTTGGCAGTTCCTACACTGTAAATGAGAAAGGAAAAGGCAATAGAAGCTCTGGGCTTGTAGTCGTTGTTGTTCAGATCTAAGAAGTCATGAACTAAGCTTGAAGAGCTTGTAGGGATTGTCCGGTGTGCTTTTAGTGAGAGAAAGAGGGGGAGTTTTGAAGAGCAGGAGTGATTGAGAAATCATATACTACATATTAAGGACACGGAGGTGACATTTTTTATCGACTCGGTCGAGTAAAAAAGTTTTTTATTTTCTTACATCAAATATTAGATGTTCGTTAAGCACATGGATGTGGTTGAGTGACAGGAACTTATTCATTCTTAACCAAAGTTTAAGGGTTCAATCTTTAATTTTGGGTATGAAGCAGCCTTAAATTCTTAGACCAGTTGTCCCACAATATGAGGTGCCTACAAACCAGCGAGAAAATTAGTCACTGAATCCGCTGGTAAATACTCTGGTCTAAGACAAAAAAAAATCACTTTCCTTGGGTTTTTACATTTGATTTCTTGGGGTTTGATGTTTGACACCTGGGTTGAGTCAGTATTGGCCGTTGGATGGGCGGTGCAAGAAAGAGACCTTATCCGTTGTCGATGAAATGGAGCCGCAGGAAACAGGTGCATATAAGAGGACGTGGCGATATTTTTGAATTTCTCGTTTAGTCATTTTTTTCTAATGACTTATGGCGGGGTGGTGATAAAGCGCGATGATGCGCAGCAAGGAGGAATCTCATGATTCGCGTTGCACGGCTGGATCTGAGGGATCGGATATCGAGGGGACCACAATCGAGACTCAAGAGAGAGAGGGAGTTAAATAATGAGGAATGATCTGATGTGATACATTAGTTATGATGGCATCATGACCGTCCAATCATAGTTGACTCCGTCGTTCCGGTTCGCTGCAGGTACCATACCACCACTATTATCATCATTGGGTGCAGAGTGACACAGTACTAGAATCATTTATTAAGCTCCAACGGCATTGATCTAATCTTATAAGACACCGATTAAATCTGTCCCTAGTATTTGATCATGTAAAGTACAAAACATCAAGCGCACGTTGCATCTTAATGTAAGACCGTCAGATTGATAACACTTTTTGACAGTGTACGGACTACTTGCACTTCGAAGACGAAGAGGTCATTTAATTTATATATTTTTTATTTACTCTCCAGAAAGAGGCTAAGGCTTGCGACTTGCGGCTTGCGAGTGCGTCGGTAATTAAAACATTTTCCTCTCTTCCTTGTAATTTTTAACAACTGAGGGTCACGGTGAAAAAGAAAAGGGTGAAGAAAAAGCTGATTGGTCCCTACATTGCCTCAGGTGCCGAAATGAATTGACTAAAATACCCCTTATCTGTAGACACAGTAACGTAATGCCTTATATGTGAAGGGTATTGTGGTCATACGTGAAAAGGGCATGGGATTATGGGGGTGGCACTGTAGCAGCATGGGGTCACATCGACCTGTCCTTTTTATGTCGAGAAAAGCTGAAATTGGTCAAAAACGAAGAGCAAAGCTCTTAAGTTAGTAAAGGGAAGATCTGGACCGTTGATCTCAATCTGGAACGTTTTTGTCTCTACTAGGAGTGAGTGATACCATGCTCAGAAATTTATGTATGTATTAAGAAAAGGGAAGCTGAGTTGTCAAGAAGGCCTATTAAGTTAATTGGTTAGAAATGGTGATTAGGGTTTTAATTATAATTAATAGAGAGAAATAAATTAATTGAGCCCACGCACGGTTCTCCGGGAATCTCTCCCTCCGAGTGGGATGTTGCTTGGACTTGGGGTGTACAAGATTTGTAGTGTAGTCGCACGCCACCTACCTTCCTTCCTTTCCTTCCCGATCAATATCGCACTTTTTTTTATTAAATTATCCGGTATTTGACGCTATATGAGCAATTGATTAATCCGAATTCGAACCGGGTTGAACTCTTAATTGTAGCATGATTATAGTGTTAATTTCTTCTTTAACTGTACGTTAGTTGGATTAAGAATCTATTATTCAACTATTCCTCTGTCATTAGTGAAATAATGACCATGTAACAACTTTTTTTTTAATTTTCGGGATAGGGACGGAGAATTTAAGACAGAATTTCCTGAATCATGAAAATGGTCCAGTACGAATTTCCATCAGAGCAGCTGGCTCTTCAGTGAGTGCAATTATTTATTGCACTGAAAATGGACTTGAGATCGCTTTGATAGTTCTGTTGCATTGAAGCCATTGATGATAACACTTAACAGTATGCATTTAGTGGTGAGCGATTGGGAACACCTTCACGAATCACGACCCTTAAAGAGCAATTAAGCATCTAAAACGATGATACTCACATCCATCGCTCACGCTCATGAAAATAACGTATGGGCAATAATTGAACACCATCTTTTTCAGTTGCTTTTGATGACAATACCTATGTGTCATCTGCCTCTGCCGGCAAATTCTACCATAGACTTATATTCATGTAAGGCATTTACTTTTTTTTTTTTTTGGAGAAAACATATAAGGCATTTACGCCTACGAGAAACATATGTACTCTTCTATTCAAAATAAGTGACATTTTAGAGAGATTTTAATTATTTAAAATAAGTATCGTTTGTGATTTTGTATGCATATTTATAATTTTACTTTCAAAATTTTCCTTTAATTTCTCTCACATCTTAATTACACATATTATATTTTCAAGGCACTTTAATATGTAATTAATAAGGGTAAATCAAACATTTTATTAACTTTCTTAATAAGTGTGCATTCTTTTAAAACGACACTTATTTTGAATAAGAGGAAGTATTTTATAACCAGGGACGTAGCTATGTGGGGGCCAGTGGTACACTGGGCCCCAAAAAATTTAAAAAATTATTACATATTTTTAACATATATGTATATAAAAGAACGGAGTTATTTTAAGTTCAGTAGTGCACTGGATCCTCCAAAATTTAAAAAATTAAATATTTGAACCCTCATATCTTAAATTGTTGGCTCCGTCACTGTTTATAACTAATATATAGTTTAATACTTTAATTTAAAATTTAAGTTCAAAAAATACTAATATTTCATATTTAATATTTACGCAATAAATATTTTAAGATATTTAAAATACATAAATTTAGAGTATTTTACCCCAACTTCCAGCTTCCTCTTGATGGTTCATGTCTGAAAAGAAATGCATCGTATCAATAATGACAAACAGAAGAATAAAATTGTAGATAATAACAAAAGGCGGCAAATGATATGAGGAAATTTTTGCACATTAAAAATTGTATTTGATGAAACGATTCCTTCACAATGCTAATGGTTAAAAGAATACTGGGAAAGTTTATGGCCACGTTAATCTCTCTTCCTGCATATATAACCTTCTTGTTGGAGATTTCAAGGCCTAAATTCGGCTCCTCCTTTTCCCTTTAATTACCACTCTAAGGAGATATTACCACTCTAAGGCTATCTCCAACCATTACACTAAAATTTTACACTAAATTTAATGATCAAGTAATTTAAAAGAATATTAATTTATATTTATACAATAATTTATTTTCATGAATTTATTTTAATTATAAAAATTAAAATAAAATATTATTCTTATCTAATTAATATATTCTGTACCTAACATATAAAATTCATATTGTTGTAATTTTAGTTTGATTATAATTCCCAATTTTGTAACACCCAAATACCCCCTGGGAGGATATATGGATGTCACCCAAGACAAAACAAACAAAACAGAATCTCAAACACACTTATATTACATATTATAATCTCAGAACAAAAATCCAAAAGAATATTTACAGGCCCAAAAGTGTTAATTAAAATCATGGTCAACAATACAAAAACAGACTCCTTTGGCCATTGCGGTTGACTCGTCCCAGTCTTTCATCTCCTCGCTCTGAACCTACACGGGGCAAATCCACCGTGCTAAGCTTATAGCTTAGTGAGTAATCATTTATCTAAA
>JANKOE010000004.1:17033995-17052129 GCA_026284465.1 Erythroxylum citrifolium
GTGAGATGATTGAGAATTGCATATGACTTGAATTTTGGTTTAATGGATCATACTTAGTGATTTGGAATTAATTGATATCATTAGAGAATTGAGGTATTAAAATGTACATTTAGAATAGGAAAATTGTTAAGTAGCAAGATAAGTTGGTAAATGAAAATTAGAATGACTAAGCCTATGAGTTAGTGACATTTGGCATAGTTGATGCATTGACAAATGACATAGTTAGTAAATTGACAACTGACAGCAATAAGTGAGAGACAATGGTGACAATTGGAAGCTCCAATATGGGACAATTGAAGAACATTCATAGTGACACCTGTTGTTACAACTTGATGACACCTAGCCATGGATGAGGCAAGTTTCTGCTGGAGTAATTGTTTTGCTCATTCTTCATTATTTTGCACTCTCTCACCACCGAAACTCTCTCATTTCCTCTTAACTTCTAGAGTTTTTGGGATCATTTTCTCTTAGAATCCTTGTAAGTTACTGCATCAAGAAATCTACTTTATACTACCTTTTATGTTGTTATCATCTTAGTGTTAAGATCATCTTACATCTACCTAGATTTTGGAAGTGTTTTGGTTGCATGAAGGGCTGGTTTGGTTAGGTCTTTGAAGAAGGAACTTGAAGGTATTAGGTAAGGGAATTCTAAACTTGATAGCATGTATTAATACAAGTTTTATGATAATTGAATTGGTATGAAATAAGTGTTAAGATGATGATAAATGAATGCTGGAAAAATGATCCTTGTGTGATAACTTCTGGTTTGGTTTTGATGTGTGGAAGATATTGATTTGTAAGTTACTTAATGAATGATTTTTGAATTGGTTTGGACATGAATCTGATGAGGTATTAAAGCATGAATAAGGTAGAATTGAAGTGGAATTGATGGTCTTTGGTGAAATTATGTCGAATGGTAGTGAATAAGTCAAGTTTTGGAAACAAATAGGAGATTGTGGGTGAGTGAACCTTAGGTTCACTCAACCCACGATCGTGGGAAGTACTTAGGAAGGAGAAAAGATTGGTTTTGGGTAATTGTTGGACCATATAAGGTTAAAGTGCTTTATAATGGTTTAATTGGACTTAATTAAGGTATAAAATGAACCTAGTTTGATATGGAATAAATTCATTAAAGGTTGTATAAGATTTGGATTTTTAGTTGAAGTAATAACTTAAAGAAAGTGTTATTAGATAACAAAGTATCTAATTTTGGAACTTATAAGTTGTTAAAGGAATGAAGTATACTTACGAACATAGATGTGTTTTAAATGATAAAAGTGATGTGTTAGTTATGTATGTTTGAGAATTGGGAACTTAGGTGAGTACGTGTAAAAATGTAATTGTTTAATATATTCATTGGTGCATTTTTACAAATGCTTATGCTTATTAGGCATGATAAGTTTGTTCAAGTGAGAATGAATGGGTTCAATTTGAGCATAAGAAAATGAATTCATACTTATGCATTATTTCACTATTATATGATTATGATATTGTGATAATTCCAGACCATCAATTGTCCAAGGAGTTTGATAATTGAGATTGTATTAAAAGTGCTATCTAATTGTATGAATATACATAAGGTGTGATGACTCAATACATTTATTGATGCTTTAATGTATGTGTTTGTATTTATAAGACATCTTAAGTTTAATCAAATGAATAAGGTCATATGTTATGCACTACATCATTTATATGAAATTTTGAAATCTGAAATGGTTTGTTTTAAAACTGCCAAGTCCTAGTCATGGGTAAATAGGCATGCGTAAAAGGCTCTACAACTGTTTCTGTAACCAGACACTAAGGTGTCTTTTGTGCCAGACACTCCGATGTCTTCTGATTTTAGACACTTTGATGCAGAACCCCCGAATCTAGACACAGAATACCCAAATTAGTCTTGAAAGATATTTTCTTTGACTTTAGAGTTAGGGATCCTTGCAGCCCTGCATTATTTGATTCTCTTACGCTTTCTCGTATCACACTTATGTGTCTTCTGTTTCAGAGACTTAAGTCTTTTTTGTTTCAAATACCAATCATGGTATCTTCTGTTTCAGAGACTTAAGTCTCATTTGTTTCAAATACCAATCATGGTATCTTCTGTTCTAATCCCATTACCCACTTATGTAAAAAGGATTATCAGTCTAACTTGTTTTGTATTTTAATACATGTTTAGTTTTGATATAAGAAAATTCTGTTATGATACAAAACAAATTCTGTTCTGATATAAGATAAGCTCTGATTTGATACAAAACAAGTTTTGTCCTGACATAAGTCATACTTTGGTATGAAAGGATTATATCCTATTTTCATATTCAATTATGATATTTGTACATTCTGTTTTGATATTTATGAGTTTTGCTATGATGCAAGAATGTTTTGTATTGATTGATGAATCATATTTTGTTTTGAGACATAATGTTTGGATTACTCTGTATTTTGAACAATTAAAGATTGTTGTGATATGATTTGAATCTGTATATATGAATGTTAGATGATTGTTAGAAACAACCACCATTATGCATTATGTTTAGTTATTCCCCACTAAGTTATATGCTTAACACGATGGTTTTGCCTCCGTGTAGGTTCTAATAAGAAGGTTTAAAGATTGAGACAAAGACAACTGCAGTAGCCAAGAAGAATATCTTTTGTTTTGAAAGATGTATATTTGAGTTTTTGAGTTGTACCTGATAATATGAGATAGTTTGTATTTTGTTTAATGGTTTGTAATAACCTTATTACAGGATGGATTATGTTTAAGGCATGTATTTTGATAAGTTCATTATATATGATGCATGTTATGGTTTGTTTACAACAACATCTAATGATATGTATTGCATGGCATGTAAGAAATGTTTAGTATGATTTAGATTGTTTCGATTATGTTTTGTGTGACATTTGCATCTTCCCAGGGGGTATGTGGGTGTTACATTATTTGGTATCAGAGCATGGTTTAGGCAATTCTAGTTTAACCAGTGCTTAGCTATTGTTTATACTTGAATGTAAGAGTTATGTTTGACCTAATGCGGTTTGTCCAATGTTTTGATTTTAGATTTAAGTATGGAAAGATCTCATGAGGCTGTTGACAAGGTTGTAGTGAGTAATAATCCTGCACGATCTCGTCCGTCGATATCTGGACCCACCGGAGTGAATCGAGATGACATACCACCACCACCACCTCCAGCTCAGGGGGAGGCTTTGGTTTAGCCGTCGCAAGACATGAGGACTTTGCTACACCGTATGACAACACCCAAAGCTCCGGTTGATTAGTTGCGGAAGTATGGAGTCGAATAATTTACTGGAACATCTCTGGAGGAGTCTAAAAAGGCGAAATTCTGGTTGGATAAGGTGAAGAGGGGATGAAATTAGCTATCCACCAAATCAGATGGTGCACTATGCTGTCTCTCTTCTTCAGGGAGTAACCTGTAAGTGGTGGAAGTTTGTTTTAAGGAATCCTCAGTTACTCGAGCTTCTAACTTGGATTTTCTTTTCCCAAGAGTTTAAAGCTAAGTATGTGATGGAAGCATATAGAAAGGAGAAGTGGAAGTAGTTCCTAAACTTGAAGTAGAGAAACTTGGTGGCGAATTAAAAGATACGTCGTTAATGGTCTTAATGTTAGGCAACAAATTTAGATAAGCGTCACCAAAAGGCTAACATTTCATGACAAGTTCGTAGAAATGTCACCAAAAGGTCAACATTTGGTGACGAATTTAGAGAAACGTTGCCAATGTTATTATATATTTAACAAATTTTCTGTAAATTTTTTTTGGATTTACAGTCATTGTCAATAATATTAAATTAATTTTCAAGAACATGATATCAATATTTAATATTGATTTCCATTTTTTACTATATTGTAATTATTTTTTAATTATATTACAATTAATATAATTATAGATGGTAATTAATATAATGATATATTAATGTATAAATAATAATTGTAATTAGTATAATGATTTACGAACGTATAGATAATAGATAAATTTTCTCATATCTTAGTTATTATATCATTCTATTTAATCATATTTATTTATTTATTATATATAAATTCAATATTGTTATAAAGAATTTATATATTATATATAATTTCTATAATATATAGAGTGTAATATATGGGAATAGGGTTTGGCGACGAAAACAAAGTTCACATTTTCGCGACGAATTTTGTATTTGTCGCCAAAGCTGAAGCCAAAACCACATCATTTTATGAGATTCAAAACCTAATTATCGAAACAAAGGACATAAATTGAAAACAATCTACCACCAAAAGAGTCTCCAGATGCTTCCTAATTAGGGTTGAACCATCGAAGGCAATCTTCTTCTTCGAGCTAGTGAAATTGTCGAGTATGGGTTCCTCTATCTTGCTTCTCACATTTTCTTCTTCTTTTTACCTTTGGTCGTTGTTCTGTAATAAGTAGTCATTAGCTTTCTCTTGATTCTTTAGCAATAACTCAATATCTTCTTGCTTATTCCAAATTTATGAATATCATATTTCTCTATGAAATCTGATAAAAAATCTAAAAAATAATTAAGATTTTCAATCTTAACATATCCATTTATATTTAAAGTGTAAACTAAAAAACTTGAATCAAACTAACAAAAGGATAAAATAAAAAGTAAAAAGGAGCGAGAAAAGTTTAAGAAAATAATAAAATTATACTTAATATTCCACTGTTATCTGCATTTATTTTTTCAATGAATATCAAATAAGTAAGGATCTTATAGAATCATGTTGGAGGTTTTCTTGTGTGTGTTTAGCTTTATCAACTTACTGGAATGGTCTTCCATTCCACGAAAGACACCTTAATATTTGAGGATGTTGATTTAACATCTCCTTGGAAATGAATTGGTGTTTGATATGATAATTGCCTACATATTGGAGGACTTTATTGTAATGATCCAAAATTTTGTTAAATTACATATAATGGACTCCAATAAGGAAAAAAAAGCCTAGAAAATTTCAGTTCATTTAGGTAAGTCATATATCTCCTATTTTTAGTCATTTTTTGGGAGAAACTAATGCCACCATTATGTTTAACGACCCTAAAAATGTAAGAAAGGAGAGAAACGTGACACCAGTCGACTCATTTTACCAATGAACAGAGACGGGTCACCTTTGAGCTTTAATCCTTTGATTGTCACAAACCGGAAGGAGTTTCGATGCAAGACCAGTGCCATTGGATTCTTGGAGGTTAATCCGTCATTTTTGGGTATGAGGTGACAATCACCGCCTCTTCGGTGCCGATGTGTGGTTACTAGTAGATATATAACTGTATTTTTATTGTAGAAATGACCATTCTTTCGGAAGGGGGATGTCTATTCTACAGGGAAAACTCTACCAATTTTTAGTAAGCTCCTCTTAAAAATGACATTGTCATTTTTTAAAAATAGAAAATAGAGCTCCTTAGTATTGAGTTATGGTCTTATTCTCGAAGTATCTAAAATTGAATTAGGTTTTAAATCCTAATGGTCATTCCTATTTTTCTTTCTATAGATCAATCATAAGCAAAACCTTCCATTTCTAGACACTAAGTTTGGCAGGAAGAAGTTCATTCTAACTGCGAGTTAATATTCATAGTTATGAGCATGCATTAGAACTCATTCTCATATTCATCATGAAAATCACCATCATTATCTTATGCACACAAGATATTTATACATATGAATTGACACGTTTATACATATTTTTGTTGTGCAATGTTATGCTTGTCTTGATAGCTGATGATTTTGAGGATTGTTGTGGTGTAAGCTACCTGTGGGCATCACCAGGCTGTGCGCACAGTGAGTTAAATGGTTAGGTATGGATTTAAGTTAGTATTCGATCCATTGATGGATCTATTGATTGAGATACGAGATGATTGGAACGGTTTAGTCGAGCTTCCTTTGGACGCCAACCGATACATGGTACATAATATGGTGGCGTGATTGTGGCAGTTCGGTTAAGCTTGCACTCGAACGACAGTCATGTCGTAGTGAGGCTGTGGCAGTTTGGTTGAGTGTGACTCTCGGAAGAAAGTCCACTACATTTAGACCAAGTGGCTCGTGTGGAATAAGAGAGTCCCTATAACTATAGTCTATAAGTAAGGGGTATGCCATAGGGTCATTCGTCAGTCCTCCACTATTATTTGTGATTTGTGATTATGATGGTTATGTGACATGATATTGATATGGGAAATGTATGCATGTTTACTGATATGTTATGAAATTTGGATTTATAAATGTAATACATTACAAATATATACATATATATGTATCATTTGAAATCCTCAAGAGTGTATAACATAACCATATTATTAATTCACTCAGCGAGGTCTGACTTCCCTCAACTATTTTTTAGGATCTTCTTTTCAAATCTCTTTTAACAGGGTACTTCATCGGTCTTCTTCCCCTTAGGTAACTAGGTGACCTTTGAATCTAGAGCTGCAGTAGCCTTGTATATATTAAAATTTCCCTTGTATCAACTATCTCAAAGTTGTAGCACATTAAGTAATGTATATTGTAAGAATTGTTTGATTATTATTAGTATGAGTTTGATTATTTTAAAATCTCATCTTTATTATAGATATAAGGATTTGATGACATTTTAGCTTGCTAAGGGTCTAGTAAATCTTAAATTGATTGTTCCTTTAGCACCGGTCACGGTCCAAGGTTGGGTCGTGACAATTATAGCTTATTTTTAAAGGACTATTTTTTTATAACTTTAATGAGAGCTTACTTGAGCAACTCTAGATATGAACTTCTCGATTAACGGATCATCACCATCATTCAGTTTTTTTATAATGAGAACCTAAGCTAAATTTATTACTATTATCCTATAATTGAAATAAATTACACATTTTTGATGAGGTTATTGAAGTAAACACATCATTAATTTCGATTGAAGAAGATATCCTTAATTTAAACTTGAATTTCAAAAGAAACAAAAGTAAGGGTAAAGGGAGCTAACAATATGATATATAATTTTTGATTATTTTTAGTAACAAGTTTAGAAATATGACATTCATAAATCTAGAGAAATATGATATTCAATAAGTTGTAAACTCAACTTCAACAAATTATATTGACTTACTAACAATGAGTGGAAAACATACAATGTGCTTATGTAGGAGGTTTCTGGATGGTTCAAAAATTAAGTTCCGATGATCTTTGCTTCTTTTGTTAATATTTTGTTAATTGCCTATAATTTCATATAATTTATCGTTCCCTTATTAAATTGTACACTCTGCTTCTATATAGATTATAGAAGATTACTTGTTTTGTTTATATTGTCTTTTCACAATAAAACTGTTAACATGGAGATTAGTTTTCGATGACGGAAATGAGTTTCGATAGGAGGAATATGGCAAAATTCTCCCTAATGAAGAACAAATCGATGAACAATAAATCTACTCATCAAAGTCAAATCACTGCTTGTCTCCAGTGGTCGATCTTCTTCTTTCAAAGTTTCTAAAATCATCTGAATTACCTCTCTCTCTTTATTATCTGTATCTCATTTTTGTTAGGAAGCTATTAGATGAACGTTTGATTGTATGTACTTTATGTTGTGTAAAGCTTCCTTGAATTTTAAAGAGAACATAGATGAAAATGAAAGCAGTGGAGACGTCTCAAGGGTCTGTATATGATTAAGGAAAATAGTCGATTTGTAATAGTCATTAATTGCAAAACTATGTCTATTCATTGTGTCGATGAAAGAGTCATTCAATCGGGTATGCATAAGTTCAAATTTGTGTTCCTTATAACGTTTGATTTAGCTTTTTAATTTCTATACTATTTGTTCCTTAGATGAAACTTATGGTACACGCGGTTCATATAATTTAGTGATTTATACTACATTTGAAAAATCATTCACTGTATCTTTTACTAGTTTAGTTAAAGCCAATAAGTTATTGGAAGACGGTGTTAATAAACTAACTCCTGGGGGAAGATCTCTCATTGTTTCAATTGATGCCTTCAAACATGCAAGGATCATTTTTAGGAATCCAGACATATGGAACTCCATTACGTTATCTACCAAGTCTCATGTCACTTGGAATCTAGAAAAATAATTATTTTTTTCTTTTCAAAGGAATAGGTGTGAAACTTTATTTATTGTTTGTCTGTAAGAATTGTTAAACTTCAATATATCATTATATTATATTAATTACTATATATCAATATTTATTATTTTATGTAAGAATCATATATCATTATATTATAAACTCCATATTAAAACTATTTGAAAATTTTGTGACACCATATAAAATTATCAAATCATATAATGTAAAAGAGAAAAATAAAAAGTATAAATCAATGTAATATTAATTAATTTTGAGTTTATAGTTTCATACATTATCGAAATAATTTAACATTTTTGTTAACTAAATTTACTTTTTGCGCTTACAATCATTGTCAATAATATTAAATTTGAATTTTCTAAATATGATGTTCAGTGTCAAAATGATCAAGTTAAAGTTAGTCAATTCATAATTATAAATAAGAGAGTTATTTTTTATTTAAGCTTTGGATGAGGATTTAAAACAATTACCGCCAAAAGTCTTGCTTTTCGCGACGATTTAAAAAGTCGTCATCAAAAGGCAACAAACTGTGGCAAAAGGATGAGCCTTTTGCAACGATTCCAAGAAAGCGTCGCCAAGGGCTTATAATTAGTAACATTTTTGTAAAATGTCATAAAACATAAAGGATTTGGCGACGAAAACAACAAACTGTTGCAAAAAGACGAGCCTTTTGCAACGATTCCAAGAAAGCTTCGCCAAAGGCTTGTCATTAGCAACATTTTTGTAAATTGATGTAAAACGTAAAGGCTTTAGCAATGTTTTTAGAAATCATTGCTGAAAGTTGACTTTTAGAATCGTCGTAAAAAAAGTAGCAAAAACTTAACTTTTTTGTAGTAAGTATCGGTATAGTATTGTATTAGAACCAAATCCAATACTATACTAATACCAGTACCAATACAGTATTTACCCAAGTATTCCAACAGTTTCATTCCTATCTTCACACCACTTAGGTCAAGCCCCTATTGATTCTCAGATGTTTTAATTCAATAAACGAACTGCATTAGCCTTAACAGACGAAGGAACGACTCCCACTGCTCATATCAAGATTCAAAAAAGGTTATGTTCAGTTCAAAATAACATTCTAGTTCAAATTACTTCTGCAAAACTACAAAGAGCCAAAGGGCAGAAAGAGTAACAAGCAAATGCTTAGATATTCGTTGACCTTAAAAGCATTTTCAATGTTACAAACAAGGTCGAGTGTGCATGGAAAGCAATAATGACCTTACAAAAACCTATTGGTATGATAACAAAGCAACTCTAGATTAGGTTTATTATGTCAGCCACAACATAAAAAGTACATTCTGCTTATACTTCAAGAAGTCTTATTTACATGAGAAAAAAGTTTTGATAACCAAAACTAGAGGGGCAAAGAACAATAAAAAAGAAAAACATAATAACCCAAAGAATGAAAGGAGAAAAAATAATTGTACATAAGGTGGAAGACTTACCTGGATTGATGGACAACTGGAGACAACCAAAACAAACGAGGAAGATTGACCATATGCAAGGCTTCTTCGACTCAAAAAATAGCGGGAGAATGGATGAAAACCATGAATAGTTAAAGACGAAGATGGCTTCGTTTTTGGCTTTAAAATTGAAAAGAAAATTATGTCGTTCATAAAAAAAATCACCAAATGTCTTCATACTCTTCAAATATTAACGAAAACGATGTCATTTGTTATTGAAAAGATGATGTTGTCTTTGTTAATATTTAAAGAGTATGCAAAGATTTTGTGACAATTTCAGAAACATTTGGATACGAAATAAGAGAAACATCGCAAATGTTCTGAGCATTTTGTGACGAATGAAGAGAAACATCGCCAATGGTCTTAACATTTGGCGATGAATTCATAGACATGTCACCAAAAGGCTAACATTTTGGGACAAAGTCATAGAAACATCGCCAAAAGATCAACATTTGGTGACGAATTTAGAGAAACATTGCCAAATGTTATCATATATTTTTATATATTTAACAAACTTTTTGTAAATTTATTTTTATACTTACAATCATTATCAATAATATTAAATTGATTTTACAAATATGAAATTAATATTTAATATTGATTTTCATTTTTGTACTATATTTTAACTATTTTTAATTATATTGCAATCAACATAATTATATATGGTAATTAATATAATGAAATATTAATGTATAGATACTAATTATAATTAGTATAATGATTTATGAATGTATAGATAATATATAAATTTCCTCATATCTTAGTTATCATATTATTCTATTTAATCATAATTCTCTATTTATTATATATAAATTCTATATTGTTATATAGAATTTATATATTATATATAATTTCTATAATATATAGAGTGTAATAAATAGAAATAGGGTTTGGCGATGAATTATAAAAATCGCTGCAAAAGTTTGACATTTTCGTGACGATTTTTGTATTTGTAGCTAGAGGTGACGCCAAAATCACGTCGTTTTATGAAATTGAAAACCTAATTACCTAAACAGAGGACATAAATTGAAAACAATTCCCTACTGAAAGAGTCTCTAGATGCTTCCTAATTAAGGCTAAACCATTAAAGGTGATCTTCTTCTTCGAGCTGGTCAAGTTACCAAGTATGAGTTCATCTGTCTTGTTTCTTACCTTTTCTTCTTCTTTTTTTACCTTTGGTCGTTGTTTTGCAATAGGTAGGCATTAGCTTTCTCCTGGAGGAGTCACAAATCACTCCTATACTAGGTGAAAGCTAACATCGAGGTATGAAATTATTTGATTCTTTTGTATAAACTCAGTGTCTTCTTACTTAATCCAAATTTATGAATATCATATTTCTCTCTAATATCTGATAAAAAATATAAAAAATAATTAAGATTTGTAATCTTAACATATCCATTTATATTTAAAGTTTAAGCTAAGAAACTTGAATCGAACTAATAAAAGGATAAAATAAAAAGTAAAAAGGAGTGAGAGAAGTTTAAGTAAATAAAAAAGTACTTAATATTCCACTACTATCTTCATCTATTTTTCCAAGGAATATCAAATAAGTAAGGAACTTATAGAATCATGTTAGAGGTTTTCATATGAGTGTTTAGCTTTATCAACTTACTGGAATGGTCTTCCATTCCACGAAAGACACCTCAATATTTGAGGATGTTAATTTAACATTTCCTTAAAAATGGAATGGTGTTTGATATGATGATTGCCTATATATTGGAGAAATTTATAGCTTATTTTTAAAAGGACTATTTTTATAACTTTAATGATAGCTTGCTTGAGGAAATTTATATATGAACTTCTCGATTAATGATTCATCACCATCATTCATTTTTTGACAATGAGAACCGTAAGCTAAATTTATTACTATTATCCTATAATAGTAATAAATTACACATTTTTCTTGAGTTGATTAAAGTAAACACATCATTAATTTCAATTAAAGAAACTAACCTTAATTTAAACTTGAATTTAAAAAGAAACAAAGGTAAGGTAGGGGGAGCTAACAATATTATATATAATTTTTGATTATTTTTAGTAACAATTTCATAAATATGATATTCATAAATCTAGAGAAACATGATATTCAATAAGTTATAAACTTAACTTCAACCATTTATATTCACTTATTAACGATGAGTGGCAAACATACAGTGTGCTTGTATAGGAGAATTTTGGATGGTTCAAAAATTAAGTTCCAATGATCTTTGCTTCTTCTGTTGATATTTTGCTAATTGCATATAATTTATCGTTTCCTTATTAAATTATACACTCTACTTCTATATAGATTATAGAAGATTACTTATTTTGTTTTATTGTCTTTTCACAATAAAACGGTTAACATAGATTCATCGTAGAATGTTGATGTGACGACTAGTTTTTGATAGCAAAAATGAGTTTCAGTTAGAGGAATGTGGCAGAATTCTCCATAATGAAGAACAAATCAATGAACAACAAATCTACTCATTAAAGTCAAATTACCGTTTAAGTTCAATGGCCGATCTTCTTCTTCAAGGATTTAACTATCATTTGAGTTACCTTTCTTTCTTTATTATCTATATCTCATTTTTTATTAGGAAGCTATTAGATGAACATCTAATTGTATGTACTATATGTTGTGTAAAGCTTCCTCGAATCTTAAAGAGAACATAGATGAAAATGAAGGTAGTGGAGATGTCTCAAGGGTTTATACAAGATTAAGGAAAATTGTTGATTTGTAACAGTTGTTGATTGCAAAAACTATGTCTATTCATTGTGTTGATGATGGAGCCATTCAATCAGGTATACATGTGTTCGAATTTAGGTTCCTATATCGTTTGATTTAGCTTTTAAATTTCTATAAAGTTCGTTCCTTAGATGAAACTTATGGTACTTGTTGTTCATCTAATTTAGTGTTCCATATTGCTTCTGAAAAATCATTCATTGTATCTTTTACTAGTTTAGTTAAATCCAAAAAGTTGTTGGAAAAAGATGTCAATAAACCAACTCTTAGGGGAAGATCCCAAATTGTTTCAATTGATGCCTTTAAATGTGCAAGGAGCTTTTTTTGGGAACTCTTTATTTTATTTATTGAGTCTTGTGTCACTTGGAATCCAGAAAAATAATTATTTCTTTTTCTTTTCCAAGGAATAGACATGAAACTTTATTTATTGTTTCTCTATAAGAATTGTTAAACTTCTAATTAGAATCTTCTATTACTTACCATATATCATTATATTTTATTACTTACCATATATCAATATTTATTTATTTTTGTAAGAATCATATATCATTATATTACAAACTTCATGTTAAAACTATTTGAAAATTTTGTGACCCTATATAAAATTTTCAAACCATATAATTTAAAAGATAAAAATAAGTTGAGGAATCTTTCAATATGTGCATGAAATATATTAAAAGATAAAAAAGGTTATTGGTAATAATATAAGATGAGGAAATGGTGTATTCACCCAATATGTTTTAAAATATTAGATATGAATTATGAAAGGTGAATTTAATAAGTAAATAAGTAAACTCAAGTTGAACATTATATATGCCTAAACTGTCATTTATAGAATATTATGAGACAATACAGACGCTCTAATAAGAGAGATTTAGTACCGTAGCATATGAATCATTCAATATGTGCATAGTTAACCAATAAGGATAATATAAGTCATAATCTTAACTTATTTCATGTGAGGATCCTTCATGTTACGTGAACCTCATATTAAAATACCCTCTTTACTCGAGTTCTAATTTTAGAAAATTAAGTTAATTTTGATATCTTACAATGTTGTTAAAATACCATGAATGAATTAGTATAATGAGATATTATTAAAAAATGAATTAATATAATTCAAAGGGTTAAAAACAAGAAAGATCATTACAAAATTGAGTTTATATCAAAATGTATTTTAAAGGGGCAACCATTTTAGTAGAAGGTAGTACCAATACAAATCATTGGTAGCTTAAATAGAGAAATGTATCAAGAATTTTGTGTGAAAAGAGAGATAAGGTAAAGTTTATCGTTTAGCAATTAGCTAGGCCGACCATGCTCTATGGGGCGGTGTATTGGCCCATCACACAAGTGCATAGTCGTAAGGTAATGGTGACGAAGATGAGAATGTCCCGTTGGATATGCAATCTTACTAAAAAAGATAAGGTCAAGAATAAAATGGTAAGAGGTAAATGCAAGAAGATATACTTAGAGTCTGTAAGAAGGAAAAAAGGAGGTCTATGAAGAATTTAGGGGAGGTGATAAAAAAAATATAACTATGTTGGAACTTACCGAGGACATGACCTGCAATAGAAAGATTCAAAAAAAGAATCCGTCATAAAGAGATCCTTCTAGCTCCTATAAGTAAAAAAGATATAACTATGTATTGGCCCATCAAATAAGTGCATAGTCGTAAGCTAATGGTGACGAAGATGAGAATGTCCCGTTGGATATGCAATCTTACTAAAAGAGATAAGGTCAAGAATAAAATGGTAAGAGGTAAATGCAAGAAGATATTGTTAGAGTCTATAAGAAGGAAAAAATGAGGTCTATGAAGAATTTAGGGGAGGTGATAAAAAAATATAACTATGTTGGAACTTACCGAGGACATGACCTGTAATAGAAAGATTCAAAAAAAGAATCAGTCATAAAGAGATCCTTCTAGCTCCTATAAGTAAAAAAGATATAACTATGTTGGAACTTACCAAGGACATGACCTGCAATAGAAAGATTCAGAAAAAGAATCCATCATAAAGAGACCTTTCTAGTTCCTATAAGTCTTTTAACTCTTTCCTCTGGTAGTTATCTTATACTTGTAAATATGTAGTACTTTTTTTTTTGAAACGTAAATATGTAGTACTTACTTCTTAGAAATTTAGCTTAACCCTTTACCTAGCTTTATTTATTTATTTATTATTATTGTTGTTGTTGTTGTTGTTGTTATTATTATTATAACTACTACTACTACTAGTAATACTTTTAGTACTACTACTACTACTTATTTTTATAATTTTCACTTTTTATTTTACTTTATTTTATTTTATTTATGATTTTATTTTATTTTATAAAATTGGTCTTAAGTATTATTAGTTTTTCCTCTTCATATGGGTCATTTAAAAATCGCCCCTCTACTAGTTATGGGTAAGATTGCGTACTAACGGACTTTTCCAGATATCATGTTAGTGGGATTTTTACTGGTTGTTGTTCTCTAATACCAATACAAATCATCGGTATAATATTAGAACTCTCAAAGTATATTATTAGCCAAGTATGAAAAATAAAAATGTAAAGTTTATTGACCCCATTATATACGAGTGGGCGATGTTGGAATAATTTGAGAAATTTAGAATGAATCCCACTTCTCCTATTAATTTTAAATTTAGGTATATCCTATCATAAGTCAACTTCTCCAATTAATTTTCAATACTTATCCTAAATAAAAATTTACAAAAATGGGTGACATATAATTTTAATAAAAATATTTTTGTTAGATATAAATCATAAAAATTTTCGAAGATGTTAACTTTCTCTAAAATATTTCGGGACAAAAAGATAACATATTATTGAAGAAAGATTCAAGAAATCTTTCTTAAGAGAAAGAAAACTTATTATTAATTTAAATTTAAAAAACTTTTAATCCGTTAAATATATCTTAATAAACACTTATATGATTAATAATACTTACAAATAAATTATCAAGATTATCTGTCACGACCCAACTTTGGATCGTGACCGGTGCTAAGGAACAATAAACTTAAGGTTTACTGGACCCTTAGTAAGCCTAAAAGGCCATCAAATCCCTATATCCATAGTAAAGATGAGATTTCAAAATGATCAAACTCATGTTGATAATAATCAAATAGTTTTAACAATATACAATACTCAATGTGCTACAATATTAAGAGAGTTAATATAAAGGAAATCCAATATATACAAGACTATTGCGGCTCTAGAATCAAAGGTCACCAACAAACATACATCGAATCACCAGAGAGGAAAAAGACCGACAAAGTACCCTGTTAAAAGAGATCTGAAAAGAAGATCTTGAAAAAAATAGTTGAAGGGAGTTAGACCTCGTTGAGTGAATTAATACTATGGTTATGTTATACTCTCCTAAGTATATATATATATATATATATACACTAACAAACATACATTGAATCACCATAGAGGAAAAAGATCGACCAAGTACCCTATTAAAAGAGATCTGAAAAGAAGATCTTGAAAAGAATAGTTGAGGGGAGTCAGACCTCACTTGAGTGAATTAATATTATGGTTATGTTATGTTCTCCTAAGGATATATATATATATATATATATAGTTGAGGGGAGTCAGACCTCGCTTGAATCAATTAATAATATGGTTATGTTATGTTCTCTTAAGGATATATATATATATAATTTCATAACATAATGATTTTTTTTCATAAACATGCACGCATTTCCCATAACAATATCATGTCATATAATTATCACAATTACAAATAATAATGGAGGATTGATGAACGACCCTATGACAAACCCCTTACCCATGGACTATAGCCACAGGGGCTCTCTTGTTCCATACGGATAACTTGTTCCAATATAAAAGATTGTCGTCCGAGAGTCTGACCGCGGGTCGTAACGCTAATCAAAATTAAAATAACTAGACTACTACTGTAGCAGTGGTGAGTCTAGGTCGATCCCATAGAGAGTGCGTGTAAAGTCTATGAAATGAAATTAATCGGTGTTTACACTTAAAGGGGGTTTTGGATTTTTTTTAGGAAAAAGAAAAATAAGACTATCTAATAAAAAAACTAATTAAAGAAAACATGCAATAAAATGAAAAATGTGGAGAATTTGGTAGGGACCCGGTTCTTCGGTTCAATCTCGGCCTACACCCTGACTACGCATATTTTATTAATTTTTTGTTCTTTAACCTCTCCTAGAAACTATTAATCGTGGGTTAAAATTTAACCGGAGTTTTTCCTTAGGTTTTGTTTAATCAAGATACGATCATTAATTAAACCTAACTACCTAACAACCTAGGATACGATCTCTAGATTTAATTAGACAGTAGCATTATGAATTAGGAAAACCTATTAATCAAGGCAACAACTACATACGATGCGTTATTTAACCTAGGCCATGTTATCCCTAATGATTACGAATCATTAGTCGCTACACGTGAATTTCAATATAACAATTACGGATTAATTGAAATTCTAGCAATGGGTTTGAAATTGACAATTTAATGAACGCATTTAAAATTATCAAATCACAATACCCAATAGGTTCATACACAAATAATCGGATAATAACAAAAATCCGATTATCCATACACAATACCCAAATCAATTAAAATAGGATAACACGATTAATTTCTAATGAGAGAAAAAAACAACAAAATAAAAATAAAAATACTTAACCCAGGTTGTCGGCGTCGATTTTACCTCCAAACCAGTGTCAAAATGCCTAGCCTTTCATGAGACTTTTCCAAAAAATTGCTTCAGCCATCTTTCAATGGCCCACCGAAAACCCCCAATTAACTCTCGACTGTTCACTACCCGGCACTCCGTTAAACTGCCATTGTATGCGCCTCTCTATAACTCTCCTCTACTGTTGATGATGTGACCAATAAAGGTCACACATCAAGTAAAACATTATGCTCACTTGGCTGGATTTTACGTCTCCGTGCTCTACTTGTTTGCGCCTGTTCCCTAGCTGCTGCCGCCTGGAGTCACTTGCGTTGCATCCTCTGCCTACGCCTATGCGCAGCTCAACTCTCACGCTGCCTTCCAAACGACGTCTCCAGCTGTGCTGTCTGGCCTCCTAATTTATTCCTCTGTTTTGCGCCTCCTTCTGCGCTTTTTGTTCTTGGCTGATTTTAATTCTCCCCACCTACGTCTTCCACATGTTGCCTATTGCCCTCACATGATTTACCTGATTAATCCACGTGTTGCTCCTTGTCCGAAGCTAATTAATATTTGCGTCAATTTCCTACTTAGCTTCTAATTCATGTCTTGCGTCTTGTGCTTTTATTTTTATTACCTTCAGTTGTCTCCTATGCGATTTATAAAAACGCTCCACACGCTGCTTCAAAAACATTTAAAAGACCTATATTAAAACCCCTTGACTCCAACGTTTTCCATCCTCCGCAGCTGCCTCTTCATTTTAATTCTTTTAATTTTCCTTTTTCCACTCCAGAGTGTTGATCTTCGGAAAATCTCAAATAGGGTGTTTTTGACTCACTTTAATTTCTTTGCTTCAAAATTGTACCTAAAATCAAATATGAATTAATGTGAGTATCTTAAGCATTTTTATATTAATAATTTCTAACTGAAAATAATTAAAAATATCAACAATTAAGCACATATCAAATACCCCCACACTTAGCCTTCGACCGTCCTCGGGCAAAATATCGAAATTAAGCTCATTGACCCAAACATTGACTCAATTCCCATAATTTTTCAAGACTATATAATCATAAACAACGATGAATGGCTTTCAAAAATCATAGCAAGAAATCAACATTCTAAGCTCTTACTCATGATCAATCAACACGCATCATCTTGGAAACTGAACAATCTAATGGTAGACTCGGAAAATGTGTTTAACTAAAATATATCTACGGGTACACTCAATACCATTCATAATCATG
>JANKOE010000004.1:17063229-17074418 GCA_026284465.1 Erythroxylum citrifolium
TTGTTCATCGATCTGCGAATGTTGTTGCACATCACTTGGCTGCTGCAACCCGTTCAAGTGTGGATCGGGGGGAGTGGTTTGTTACTCCTCCCTCTTTCTTGTTTAATTTCTTTCAAGTTTAATACAAATGAATTCCTTTTAAAAAAAAACATAACAACCTCTATATGAGATACTTTGAATATCTTGAGTTAATAGATGACTTATATAATCATTATAATAATTTCCATACAAGGAACATTCTAAACAAACGTTTGTATAAGTATCTTCATATTTTAGCTTATAAAATTGATTAGTTCCTTTATAAGGAATAAAATATGACATTTATTAGTTTTATTACACGCTATTAATATCCAATTTTAATACAATAATGACTAAGAACAATATATAAATATAATATAAATCTCATAAATATTATAATTTTATTTACATATATATTCAACTTATATATTAGTTAATTAAACTAAGATATATAAGATAAAAAAATCTTTAAATAATTATATCACAAAAATTACATGTAACTAGTTGACTATAAAATATAAAGCAATAAAAATGTTCATACAAGTTTTTAACGACTCAGAACTTACAAAAAGGTTGACGACGTCACGAAGGAAAAATACCTCTTTACCTCCTTATTCTATTGCAACTCCATCAACAACCGCAATTGAAGTTCGCAAGCTGCCGCTAGGTGCTCTCAATGACACAAGATAAACACTTGCATGTTCTTTCCCTTCTTCTCGTTTTTGTTCTTTGATTCTCATCATTATTCTTGTCTTTGAGTTTTGGTCTACTTTGTCATCTAGCAGAAATACCATTATCTTAGCCGTCCTGAAAAGTGCCAACAAGAAATATTTCCACAACTGTAGCAAACAGAAAACAGGAGGGGTGTTTGGGCTACATAGATGTCCTTGCATGTTGTCGTTCACGAGGGAGCTTGATTTTGACGTCTCAATATGTCCCGATTACAGCTACCGTATCGTTCATGGTAATTTAGAAGTAGCAACAATATACAATTAGTACCTAGATTTTGAATTTCGTTTCGTACCGGTTGGTATTGAAAACGAAAACGGAACAAAATATAGATATTTATGTATCGAGCATAAATATCAGTCGGTGCTGACCTGTTTAATCTAGTAATAATTAGTTTTAGAAATTATATTTAATTAAGATATTTATAATTTTAGTAATAATTAATTTTAATCAATTAAATATATAATATATTTAATTGATAGTAAATTAAATAATATATGTTTTTGTTTTATGTTTCAATTCTACTTAATTATTTCTTTATTATGAACTATTATTGTAAGTTGTAATAATTTGTGAGTTAAAGATGTCTATTATTCTTTTTATTAGATTTTTTAATGTAATTATTATTTATTATATAATAAAAATTAAAATTGTAATATTTTAAATACTTTGTATTGTTCTTAATCTTATATTTATATGATGATGATTGTCTTTTTCATATAAATTGTGGTTCTTATTTATATGTGAAATATTTAAAATTATTATTATTTCATATTAATTGTAATTATTATTTATTATTATAATTTTTGGAGATATGGTTAAAAGTATTCAGTACAATTGCACAATATAACAATAATCTATTTTGCAATTTTTTAAAAAATTTAAGTACTATTTTATAAATTTAAAAATGACTAAAAACGGTACCTGATATTGATCGATACCGATACAATACTGTAGTAGAACTCAATCCAATATTAAATCTGGTAAGATATTTGCAACATTGATTAGTATGGGATATATTCTCGTTTACGATCCAACGTTTAAATTGGAAGTACTCTCACTTCACTACAATTTCGCATCAAATGTCCAAGCCAAGTTGTGCGAAAAAAGACAAGGAAAAGGTCCATTGAAGGGTCATGTATAATTCTTAGGTTTCATCCACATAAACTCTTCCAAGATTTCAAGATTTTGATTTTTTTTAAAATTTAAGAGTTTGATTTTTTTTTGACATTAAAACCAACAAAAAGCAACAACGAGCTAAAAAGAAGAGGAGAAAACTAAACCCGAAGTCAACAGGCTTTACCCCATACATCCAGGTCTAGACTTCCTCCAAATTACAGCAAACCGAAGCAACATCAGAATGAAAAATGGAAGAAAGAAAGCTTGGCGTCGATGACCAAGAAAATCTACAAAATTTGTAATTAAGGATAACATTTTACACAATCACACAAAAAAGTTTTTTTTAAAAAAAGAAAAAGATGAAACAAGGAGCATGATGGCTTGCTCAATGCGTTTTTTATTCCATTCCCAGCATCCAACGTTGAGTGTAGGCAATTTCCGCCTGACGACGAAGGCATTTTATTCCATTCCTGGTATCCAAAGTTGAGACTTGGAAATTTCCGCCGTGACGAGAAAGTCGTATTGTCCTTCTCATCGAACAGGATAGCAAAGTCCCATGGAAGTGCCATAATATTGCAATTTGGATGCATTGTGGATGTTATTTATTTGACCACCGGAAAAACACTCTTACATTGGTTCCTCCATCGCCGGAGAGAATTCATCAGCCAGCCACTCGACAACTGTCACGACAACGGTCTACTCAAAGTGGCAAGAATCATTTTAATAATGTGATCAAATATCTGTTTGTTTTATTTTATTTCTTTTGTTTTTATTATTTATTTAAATTTTGGTTTTTCTGATGTTGTATTTAAACTAAAAAAAACCTGTTTGGTTTTTTATTTTTATTCTTTGATTTGATTTTTTCTTATTTTTATAACTTATGATAAAATTTAGTTTTAATTTTCTACTTTCATTTTTATTAAAATATGATATTGTTATTAACTAAACAAATGCTATTTAATTATTAAAGTAACAATTAATAAATAAAATAAAGTAAAATAAAATAAAAGATTATTTTATTCTTATTTTAATAATTAATTTAAGCTTTTAAAGTTAAATTAAAAATTATTTTAAAGATAAAGATAGTTTCATACATACTTGATAATTATTTAATTTAGTATGTACTTAAATTAAAATTAAAAGGACATCTGTTTAAATTTTTAAGATAATTATTTAATAAATATATATGTTTAAAATCTAATATTTAATTTAGATAATGGTTTGACTTTAATATTATAATATATTATGATAAGTAAATATGAATTTAAAAATTAAAATTTACAAATTATTACTTGTTAGTAATTATTTATAATAACATATGGTGAATATTGTTAATATTTATAATAAATATTATATTAGAGAATAAGAGAAAATTAATTACTTAATTATTTTATAAAATTATTTATCATCAATTTCTAATAATAATAATAATTATTATTATTATTATATTAATATTTCTCATTACCAACTAGGCAGCCAACAAATGGAAAATCCTGATCGCATTATACCCATTCGATCCCTGTGACCAATCCAACGGTCAATCACCGTGTTCGCGACCACATGGTAAAATAAATTCCACGAAGTAGGTTCCTTAGGCGGACTAGAGCAACTGTCACGTAACCTCCGCTTTGGTTTCATCCTCTGTTGGCAGTATTTCCACCCTTTCTCTATCGATGTCTAGTACTGAAAGTCCGAAGTCAGCGTTTACTTGCTTCACTGTTAGCGGTCTGTTTGATTTACGCGTTTTTTGGAGGGCAGCGTATACTTGGGCGTTACGTTACTTCTTTCTTTCTTCACCTTTTTGGTCATTTCGCTTTTTCTTGTTTTGAGTTCACCTGTAGTTGATGTTAAGAGAAATTTGAATCACCTTGTGAGGTATGAGAGACTCAAGTACTTCGTTTTCGTTTTTTCATTGTTAGTCTGCCTTTCATTTTTGTTGTTTGGGTGCCAAGAAAGTGGAAGAAACTAGAAGAAAAGAATCGACGTGGAAATTTTTAAAGCGTTTCTTTGTTTCTTGGTGTTCTTCCATGTAAGTTCTCACGAAATCTCAACGTTTTAGCTGGCTTAGTTCTATGTTTCTCTTGTCTTTCCTTATGAATTATCTTACATGAATTGGTGGCTGAGAATCATGTAGCCAAGAGATGAGTTCATAGAAGGTGCATTAATGTTCTTATTTGTTGTTTATTACTTCAAGCTAGGCATTATACTGAATTTACGATTGTCAGATGTTGATTTTGTTTCCATATCTACCGATGATCAGATCAAGGAGCTGTTCAAGTTTCGTGGGATGGCTCCGAATTTGATTTCAGTTGTTTCGAGGTTGGGGGTAACGACGCAACCTGATCAAATCTCTGTTCATTCTATGACATTGTTTGTTGCGCTTCTTTGTGCTTGCATTCTGGTTGGTCATCTTCTCGCGGAGAACCGCTGGGTTAATGAGTCCATTACTGCCCTTGGCATTGTGAGTTTGCTTTAGCTACTTGTGAAATGCTTGCCTATTGAGTATTATTTTGGGTCATGTAAGGTTTCAGTAAAACATATTCTGGTTGTTTGGGCATTGAATTCTCACCAATGTTTGTGGTGCTTAAGGTTAGATCGAATGGAAATTCAACTTTCTATAAGTGGTCTGGGGGCCCTATAATCTATACATCCCATAAGACTCTGGAAAGTGATACGGACTCATGATTTTTTGGCTGCTTCATTGCAGGGTCTTGTTACTGGGATGATTCTCCTGTTAATCACAAAAGGGAGAAGCTCCCATTTATTTGTATTTAGCGAAGAGCTTTTCTTTATATATCTTCTTCCACCTATCATATTCAATGCAGGGTAAGTTGGATTTATCATCATTATTTCTCTTACTTGTTGACTTCGTTTCGATACCTTTACCTTGTATTACATACTCAAACAATGACTCGCAAGTTTCCAAATATTCATATATCCTTTCAATAATTTTCAGCTAGAAAAAAGATATACTTGTAAGAATTTGCCCTTACCTTCTATTTTTCGTTCTAATTATTATTGTAAAGGTTTGTTGCAGCAGGCAAATATTGGATTTTCATAGTGCTAGTTATGAGCAATTACCTTCTCAATTCCTCTGTTGTGGCTTTTGTTCTATTTTATGCTTGGTGGGCTGTGCATATCCTAACGATGTTTATATAACACACTGCCCTCTGTCTGAAAAGTGAAATTTGCAGATAGAAAGAAGAAATAAACTCTACTTTTCAAACACCCTTCCATATCGCTTTTGCTAGTAAATTCTTAGTATATGGACATTATTGCTGCTCAAGTGCTTCCAAACAGGGGAATTGCCCACTTATTAGCTGTGATTATATCTCTCACCACATTGTTTCTGCTTTTAATTTTATCTCTTCACATGAGGAGTTTGATCATTTGAGGCTTTCCTTTCTCAGTTTTCAGGTTAAAAAGAAACAATTCTTCCGGAATTTTATGACAATTGTGATGTTTGGTGCTGTTGGGACTTTGATATCATTTGCTATCATATCAATAGGTATGCCGCATATATCCTGTTTCTCAGTATTATCACGAATTTGTTGACTGAACCTGTATATATGTTGGATGCATTTTGGATTTCAGATGCCTAATGCTTTTAATTGTTCAGTAACGTGGCTGTTTACAGCTTTTCCATATTTGTACACGTACAATCAAGAAGTATTTCAAGGAACTTATCTTGTGTACGTTGGGCCTGAGAAACTTGTTAGGCCATAAACAACTAGAGAAAATTCTAGCAAATTGTCTAATCTTATAGCAACATGCTTGGATAAAGAATTATAGCAAATAGTGTTTGGGTAAACTTGCTATAATTATTTTGAGGCATAAAACGTATAATCTCATTGCTGATTAATTCCAAAGTATTGTGTGTTCATACTTATTATTTGGAGTTTGATTCTTTGTAAATTTTAATGTATTCTATGGGTATGAAGTTTTTAAGAAAAGTAAGTTATATAAAACAATTTCATGTAAGAAGTGACTTTATGTTTATGCTATCATAAAGTAGGAGGATGGTCTATGTCTCATTGGTGTAACTGTTAGATCATTGGTTCAGGTTCAGCACAATTGTTCAAGAAATTTGATATGGGTGTACTGGAGACGGTGGATTATCTTGGTATCCCTCTCTTCAGAAAATTTGATGTTATTCTCATTTCTAGGTTCTATGGTTTTCACCCATAGTGTTTCTTTAATTTGGAAATATTTTGTTGCAGATTCATCGGCGATGTCATTTTTCTCCTTATTTTTCCCAATTTAATTAAAGGGTTACATAGATGAAATTTATTACCCTCAAATATAATAGATGAGTTGTTTGGATTTGACACTTACTGTTTACAGAACACAATCAGTTGGTTTAATTCTTGCTTCCCGTTGCTACATCAAAAACTAGATTATAAATTTTTGATAAAAAAGGAACTGTTTTAGTAAGATTTATAATATGAATATCTTTTTGCTTTGCAGAGATATTAGGTCCCATTCTTAGATTCTATTTTCTATTACCATGACCAAAATAAACTCTTGCTTTAGCATTTCTTCCAAATCAAAGTTCCAATATATAGTTATTATTTCTATTTTTTCTCCCATATTGTACCCTGATTGTTTGATAGAACTTTATCCTTTTTTGGAGATTGAATTTATAGATGTTTTGAAGTGGGAATTTTTACTTGTCCGTTCTTAATGTTGTTGCTTTCGTTTCTTATTATAGCACTTGGAGCAATCTTTTCAGCCACGGATTCTGTTTGCGCCTTGCAGGTATATTTTTGAGCTATTTGCATATGATGTGAAATAGATAAGGTTGGTGTGATTTTTCTTGCTGAGATTTATAAATGATGTGCCAGGTCCTTAATCAGGAAGAGACACCTTTGCTGTACAGTATAGTCTTTGGGGAAGGCGTGGTTAATGATGCTACAGCTGTTGTGCTGTTCAATGCAATACAACGTTTTGACCTCTCTCATTTCACTTCAAGCATAGCCGTGCAGTTGTTGGGGAATTTCGTGTACCTGTTGACAACAAGCACATTACTTGGAGTCGCAGTGAGTTCTCCCTCCTGTCTCAATCTTATTTTGGAATGCTTTCCCACTGTTTTGTTCATTCACAGTTTGGTGATTCTGCCTCCTCGGGGGAAATTCTGCTCCTGGGGATGCGCAATTACAGTTTTTACATTTACTTGGATAAATCCATGTTCCACCAGAAAATGGTTATGTAAGGATTCTGTAACCAGATATCCAAAACCAAGGATTCAATATCTGACATTCTCATTTAGCTTCAGCATCTTTGAGAAATTTTGATTAAATTTTAACTTAAAGTTGAGGTTGGTGGTTGATAGTCACAGTTATCATAAACAACCTCTCCGCGAATTGCATACTTCTAGAACTCTCCAGACTCTGCGTTTCGACAGAACTTCTAGTGAGATGTTGTTGGTGGTTTGAGATGAAGTGCTTATCATCAAGTTATCTTTCTTTATCAACTTTATTCTCATTATGCACAGTAATCTAAGCCTTAGTGGAGCTCTCAATACACCTAAGGTGCATGGTATCACTTGCCTTCTTTTTTCTCAGGTTGGATTATTAAGTGCTTACATGATAAAGAAGTTGTACTTTGGCAGGTATTTAACGGCTTGTAGTGTATTTATTTTTGGATTTCTTTTTCCTTTCCCCCTTCCTTCCTTTCCTTTGCTAATTTGAAACTAAACTAGTTTAATTTTGCAAAATCTCAGGCACTCTACCGACCGTGAAGTTGCTTTGATGATGCTCATGGCATATCTTTCGTACATGATGGCTGAAGTATGAATTTTTTTGATATGTCATGCATCCTATTTTTATTATTTTCTAAATCATGCATCCTATTATTATTATTTTCTAAATCTGTTGCTAATCGTATTCTTGAGCAACCTTTTGTCATTAGATACTCAATCTAAGTGGAATTCTCACGGTTTTCTTCTGCGGTATCGTCATGTCACACTACACCTGGCATAATATAACTGAAAGTTCTCGAGTCACTACCAAGTATGCTAAACCTATATATAAACTCTTTTAAGAAGATCAAAACACTTACCGTTTACATACTTGTCTTCCTCCAGATAGAGGATTATAGATGTCATTTTATTAATTTCACTTTGTTATACTCATTTTATGCAGACATGCATTTGCAACACTGTCATTCATCTCAGAACTTTTCATTTTCCTCTATGTTGGTATGGATGCTATGGACATTGAAAAGTGGACAGTTGTAAGGAAAAGGTAATGCTATATGCCTATGTAATGATGCTTAAAAATATCTTATTGTGTATGAAGTTTTAAGAGCTTAGAAATCACGGTATTTGTCTACATTTCGTGACTCTTTGTTGTCCCTGCGCTACACTCCACAAGTCCTGGGACATCAATTGGTGTGAGTTCACTACTGTTTGGACTAGTTCTGATTGGCAGAGCAGCTACTGTGTTTCCCTTATCTTTAGTTTCCAATCTGACGAGGAAGTCTCATGATGAAAAAATTGGATTTAAGCAGCAGGTTGGGATATGTTTCACCTTATTGTTGGCTCATAATCCTAACAAGTAACGAATGAATTCTTTTGGCTCATAATCGTAACAAGTAACGAATGAATTCTTAATCTTTTCCATCAACAGATCATAATATGGTGGGCTGGACTCATGCGAGGAGCGGTGTCTATGGCACTAGCATATAACAAGGTAAACAGTAGAACATAGGATCATTAGTCCAGGTTGTTTTAAGTTATTCTACATTGTAAACATTAAAGGAAATGATGTAAAATTACTTTCTACTGTATTTCCACGCAGTTTACAATGGCAGGGCATACTGAACTAAAAGGAAATGCTATCTTGATTACCAGCACCATATCAATCGTTCTCTTCAGCACTGTGGTGAGCAAGGTTTTAATTTTGCATATAACGTGTATTGTATGCAACTTTGGTTGAGCATTCATTGGTGATCTCAGGTTATTGGTATGATGACCAAGCCGCTCATAAGGTGGCTGCTGTCTCAGAAACACTTAAACAGCACAGCCGACCCTGCAGCTCCCAAGACTCTCACTATACCACTTCTTGTAAACGGCCATGATCCAGAATCCGACACCGGCGGTGACAACTACAATGTGCCACGTCCAATGAGTCTGCGCATGCTACTGACAACACCAACTAACGCTGTCCATTACTACTGGCGGAAGTTTGACAACGCCGTAATGCGCCCAGTATTTGGTGGGAGAGGATTCACACCATTCATTCCTGGTTCACCTCGTAAGACTTTCTTCCATTGATTGGTTTAAGCGTAGAATGGGTAAGCTGTGTGGATAAGAAAAGAATGAATAGAGTAAAGAAGACTTAATTTACTTGCACCAAAAGAAAAAAGAACGGTTCATTTTGCTAGGGCCAACTAGTAGACGACGTCGTGCGTCTTACAATTGCATTTTTGTTTTTGTCCTTCTAATTTATGACACGTGTAAAATGAATTGAGTAATTCTATTCTAAAAATCAACATGTTCAGTGCAAGAAAAATTAATTTTATCGATGCACTTAACTTTTCTCTCGCATTTGTTCCGCAAAGAGTTTTACTAGTTCAGATCTTTTGTCCAGTATCACTCTGTCTTATTTTGTCCATTTGAATCTTAACCATTCATTTATGCAAGATCTACATAAATAAACACGAGACCTATATAAATAAATGACTAAAATTCAATAGACATGATAAGACAGAGTAATATTGGACAAAAGATCCTAACTCGAGTCTTGTGACCTTTTCGTTACCGGGAAAATTTTTTGAGAATGTCTATTTTACCCTTCAATTATGTACATGGAAGAACACGCCACTATTCCATACGAGGATATGCTTGGTCTTGTTGTTTTGTTTTACATTGATTCTAGAATTTGTCCTAGATATTTTCCATCAGTGTTAAACCTTCTCTTGAAACTAAACAGCCTCGTTTGACTATGAAAATATTTGTTGAAATCACCGTTAAAACTTAGGAAAGGGTTGAACTTGATCGGCTAAGTTGGCCATTTACCAATTCATTTGAAAACGACATAGAGTATTGGTTATCAGAGAGACTATCAAATTTGGAATATGAAAAATCTAAGTAATATACCAGCACAAAGAAAGTATGAGAAAAAAATTATTTTATAATGAATTTAGCGGTTCTTATTTTTAAACGAACAATTGTTATTTTTTTATAAATTACAGTAATACTTTATCAATCAATATAATTCCCTTGACCAAAGAATGATTTAGCTAATAAATAATAGATTCTAATATAAATAAATATAATAATTTCATCATAATTCAAGTGGAATTGAAAATAAAAGTAACAATTTAAAATATTGAAAATTTTCATAGGATTTAGTTTCACACAAATTATGAATAGTCGCAGTCACAATAAACTTTATGACAGAAACAAAAATAATCACAAACAAAATAATAAATCAACATACGAAATTTGTTAACGCAGTTGACACACCTTGTTTACGTCTGCGAGGCTCTCACCCAAATTAATTACTTTCACTTGTAATACAACAATAATTTTAGTCAGGGTATTACAGAGCCGACTCACCCAACTCTTGACAATATCTCTCGTCTTTACAATCCGTAAAAGTAAATCACTCTTAATAATACGACCTACTCGTGCTAACCTCAACAGAGGATTTCTCAATAATGTTTAATGATAACGATACGAAATAAACAACTCAAGTAATTAAACAAAAATCAACATAAACAAGCACACTTGAAATAAGAAAAACAACTTCTCTAATAATTCCAGCTTCTTTAATAAAAGATCAAAAAGTTGTACATCAATAAATATGTTGTAATCTTTTGATATTATTACCATAACACCACACCCATGACAATAGAAAAAATCAACAATAAACATAAATGTTTCTTCATCGAAATGTTGAAAGTAACAAGGCTACAAAGATCATTACGCCTACTAGAATTTTTCGCACACAACTACCACTATCGACAGCTACAAAAAAATATATCCAATCAACTCAACAAACATCACACTATCGACCAAAGATTTCTGAAATTTTCTCACACCACAACTCACAATCAATAACTAAAAAATTAACACTCCATGAACAATAAGACAACCACCAAAGATTCACACATACATCAAAAAACCCAGCTGCAAAAATCAACATATTGCTATTATTATCGTGCAAAGATGAAGATTACGCAACTGTCAAAAGGAACACCTTTAACAAAACAATGCAACCCTCAATTATTATTCAGTTATATAGGAAAAAAGGCAGTTGCAGAAAAACATCCATCAACCCAGAACAATAGTTCACAACAGATATGTAATTATTTTC
>JANKOE010000004.1:17186438-17199259 GCA_026284465.1 Erythroxylum citrifolium
AGTATGAGCAAATATACATTGTCTTGTGCTTTAATTCATTAAAGAGTGAGTTTCAATTATTGGGACAATAATACTCGATGAATTGGCAAAGGCAATTTGTATTTGTGAAATATTAATTAATGATGGAATCCATGTCTCGGTATAGAGAATGATCATGCACTTTAAGTAAGCTTATAAGGTTTCATTGTGTAAACCCTGTAGGTGGATTTCTAATCCTACACATGAAATAAGTTTAGCGACAATCTTAAAGATTAAAATTGTTATTCAAATAAATTGTCAGTAATTTATTTTATTTGACAAGCATCTGTAATTTTAACATGGAGAACATAATTTATTATGTTATGGAAAGTTAAAATTAATAAGGAGTTCAATAATAAATTTTTAGTGGAATAATTTATGATTAATTATAATAAGAATATACTGGTCCTGTATAGATTCTTATTATAGTTTTAGTCTTATTAATTTTTTCCTGCGGTCCCTGTCTTGCCTTAATTGTTTGGACCACACATGTGTTATTTGTAATTTAAATAAGCAACAGATTATTTTAAATGAAATAGAAAATGTGTTGATTTGAATTATAAACCGCATGATTGAGAAACAGTGTAATCTTAGTGGTTACTTCTTATGTGGAAAGGAGAGAGTTCTATATATATATGTGTCTTTCTTCCCATCGAAAGTGTATCTATTGGAAAACAAAAGAGAAAACAAAAACTCTCTAAAAACACACATGATCTACGCTTTCTACCCATCCAGAAACAAGGGTTACAGAAACTATTAAGGTTACATGACAGAAGACTGTAAAGATAAGAGGATTTGCGGAAAGAAGTTTTTGTGGAGAGAAGATCAGTTAGAAATTTCGTACTTCAACAGGTTTGTCGTTTCGATTATTATGATTGGTTTGCCTATGTCTATATTTCTGATTCTGGGTTGCTTTCGCTGTGGATACTGTTGATTCCATCAGTCTCAATCTTGAATCTCTCTCCTAAACAACTCATGCTCATACAGCCACAACATTGCATAATTTTGCTTCATTGGAACTCCTCAATATTTTTATTACTTTCTTTATTTCCCTATAACACATGACTTTTGTAATACTAATGGCAAACTTTTCAGCTAAATCAATAATCATCTCCTTCACATTCCAAGTTGAATTTCTTCCAAACCTCTTTAAATATTCTTTTAGAAGTAATGTTGAGTTCACTTGCCTACTCCTTACGTCCCTATTGCAAGTGTAGTTAGGATGATGAACTCACCAGCTATGAATGTCTTCTCTTCTCCTTTTCAACTGCTAAAACTTCTACAGCTATCCCATTCATTTCCCTTTGTCTGTTATCCTTGTCTTCATAGGTAACATACAAAATTATATTCAACCAATTGAATTGGCACAATCGGTGCAGCTACGAGCCGTATCAGACTCTTAAACAAAGGAGCATTATAAGTTCAGTGTGAATTGTTTTCAACGGAACTATTTTAAAGTTTTAGCATATATATTGACGGCTAGTGGCAGTATAGAAGAATAGTTGCATTTCTATAAATCTTTTTTTATGGAATGAAAATCTTAATGTCATCTTTCACTATAAATTTGTTAAAATTATGTACTTAAAAATCCACTATAGGATTCATATTCCACATCATTGATTTATTTCTTTCTGCTTCTGTGTGATTCTTTATTGCTGCAATGGCCCCAAGTACTCTGACATATGCCTAAGATAACCCACACTCCTTTGTCCCATACGACCATAGAGCGAAATTCTGAGACGAAATACTTCTTAAAGAGACGGGGAAAGAGAATCCAATGCCACTATTGTGCCTGAGGGGCCTGCATGATGTCACCGCACCCCAGAGACTCAACAGTTCAGTATTGACACTTCACTCAAAATTTTAAATAATATTAATGTTTATTCACATCCAACAATAATCACATTCCCTTGTCACAGATCATTACATCCAATCAGGATGACTGCATAAGTTTCGAGTTCAACTCTGCTATCCCTCTGTCAAGAATTGCATTGAAATTGGTTAGGAATTACCTGACGAACACCACCATCCAAAACCCAATAATACACGATGCGGCGGACGGGTGGTGAAGTGGATTGCATGTGAGACGCGGAGAAGTCAAGTGGCAAAATATCATGTTGTCCGGAAAATTTGCATAAGCCCACGAGTGATGAATTGGATAGGGTTTGGACTGGAGACATGCTTATCCATCATAAACGGTGTCTAAAGTGGAGATTTAAGGTCTCAACTTTTAGATGTTTAAGTCCAAAGAAGACCATCAAAGCCTATTTCTAGATTTGAAACAGGACTGTCATCGAACTCCTGATGCAAACTATGGACGTCTCCTAATGCGTCCACATATGGCTCCACTAGGTCAGGGGATCGTTCGGATGGTATCCCATAATCACCAAGAATCTGAGATGACGCAGAAATTGCGATTTCCCTCTCCAAAACAGCAAGATAATTGTCTTCGAATTCAAAAACTAAATATTTGTCCTTGCTTGCTGGTGATGAACACAACTAAGAACAGTGAGAAAGAGATAGTATAGTATGCAAAATACGGGAATGAGATCGCTCCACTTACAATCAACGAGGTGTGCTAGGTGATGGATGTTTTTTATCCGGGTTCCATTGAGCCTTAAAACCTGTAATCATCATCCGTGATTATTTGTGACTTGATTGGGAAACAGGCTTATGAAAGCTTAAAGTATTAACTGACAACTTGCCTGCTGATTTCCCATATCCTCGTAGCCAATGTTGGCTTCATTTGCTAAGACCTATCATCAGAAAGGAAATTAGCACAGGTTCATTCTTTAGCAAAGATGATACATGCGAAAAATATTTCCCGCCATAACTATCAGAAGATGAACTAGTTGCAAGTCCAGACAAGAAATTACATGACAGGTAGAAAGGTAGAAAGTTTACCTGTGATAGGATAACAATTTGTTCTCCTTTGAATCTTGCTAGAGAGTAACGTGCTTTTGTTAATAGTTTCAGCTGAGCAGAGGATACAAATAGATTTAGAAAACTATCTTGATCAGAAAGGATGAGTTCAAAGTTGCTATAGAAAAGAGAAGATGTTCCCCTTAAGGGCTGTACTTACCCCAATAGAGTCTTCACATTCCTCCCTATTGGCAAACCGAAAAAGAGAAAAAAGAGCCAAATAACCTCGGAGTTAGCCAGTTAAACGGACTAAAAAGTTCATGTACCAAAATGTTTTTGGATTTTTACGGACACTATGGAGCACAAGGAAGCAGTACATACTCTATCAGTGGTTCGGAGAGAGGAGTAAACACCAATCCAGCAACAATTATATAAGAAGGCTGACCACCATCAATGTGATAAGGAACCTTGAAAGCAAGAGAAAAATATAGAAACTAGTTAACATATAAATGTAAAAGAAAGAGGAAATGCTTTAATGACTGAAATCATCAAAAGTTTTTAAATGGCATACCAAATGCACTCTTGGGTTTAGAACTACTTTAACTGTCATGAAAATCCCTGCTCTGATAACACCAAGCTCTGCGATCTCACCAGCAAATCTGTAGAAAAACATTACATAATTTTGAAATAATTAAAGATAGGCCATCAGCTAATTTCACAAAAGTTACTCATATCTGATAGCACATTCCACTTCAAAAGGTGGGGATTATAGAGAAAAGGGTAACCATCTTATTAGGCACAAGTATGATGTATTTAAACCACACAAACCAAAACAATTAACTGGACCAAAATACCATTATATCAAGATATAGTGAAATTCTAATTCCTATAATGACAGAGAATAAGACTCTTTACTTTTGACTGATAAGGTAACGAAATGCAATGCGCTCATTTGATCGAAATGGCACTGTTCCTTCACATCCAACATGAACACCATCAAAGCTCATGATCACATCCCCCTACAGGAAAACAACTGCCATTGTTACTGAAAAATGATAAACACGGTTGTTCCACCATTTGAATTTATCCATTGTTACTGGAAAATGATAAACACAATAGTTCCCGCATTTGACTTTATCTTATGGCTGTTTAACTCGTTATCCAGGATAGCAACATGTATTACACAATTGCATGTAACACATCAGTGGTTGATGATATAGAAAAAGATTACATTTCTTGCCTGAAATGGGGTCATGGACCATAAATTGTTCAAAGACCAGCCTACTCTCGGTCACTGACCATGATGGACTACTATGGTGCATTTTCCATGTGACAAACAACATTCCTGAATCCTTTCTTCTGCAACTAAATTTTCCTTTATGCTCATATCTTCTCCATCTTTCTCATTGTAGTAACAGATTATCTTTAGTATCGTTTGTAATTTACGTAAAGAGACATGGGCCAATGAGGTCACTGATACTCACTTAAACTTAACTGCAATTAGAACTTTCCTCAAGTTGACCATATAACAATATCAAATCAAGAAGTTTTTGAATAGCCAATTAGCTAGTATACCTCTTTTAAGACCTTGCTTGCATCAGAGGTTGGTTCAACCCTCCTAACTAGCACACCCTATACAAACCAAAGTTTGTAGTTGATTTAATTGTGATATAAAAATGAATCTTAAATAATTTTGATCACAAATGAGATAAGTATAAGCATGGTATAAAAATGATGCAATTAAATGTAGAATAACATATGACAGAACAAATTCTTATGCAAACAACAGATATTAGCTCCCAAGTACAAGACCTAGTGAAACCTCATAAATTTAACCACAAGATTAGATCCCTATGCATGATTGGATTCCCAATGTCAAGTCCGAATGAATTTGCGAAGAAACTGAAAGGTAAGAAATTTCTATGATCAATTTCATCTCCACTAAAATCACCATCTGCACCACATGTACCCAAGTCTGTTCTCCACCTTGCTCCCCACAACAAAGAATTTTCTTGTATCTACCTTCCAGCTACTTTATCATTGATCAGCTCAGCTTCCCTGTTTTTAACCAGGTAATAGTCCCAGACTATATTCTTTTTCAACTCTCTCGTTTAACCTCACACAAGCCATTTCAAGCCTTACCAATGCCATATGATACGTGACTTTAACATGAATTATTATTATTTATAATTCACAACCCTGAAAATCATCAGTAAAGGTCAAGTACACTACTTTAAACAAGGTCATAGTTTAGATCCAGCAAAGAAGAACTCTCTCGTTTAGCCTCACACAAGCCATTTCAAGCCTTACCAATGCCACAAGATACGTGACTTTAACATGAATTATTATTATTTATAAATCACAACCCTGAAAATCATCAGTAAAGGTCAAGTACACTACTTGAAACAAGGTCATAGTTTAGATCCAGCAAAGAAGAACAAACAGATATACCTCATTGGACTGTACTTTTAAGCATGCACGAAGAGCTGGATTCTCCAACTTCTGCAATAATACGCCAAGACATGGGAAGCCTGGAAGTCAATGTAAAAAGAATAGCAGATCAAAATGTATGGTGAAGATTCACAACAAAATGAAGCAAAATCAGAAATACCAATATAGTTGTGCGTTGGAAGAAGCAGAAAGTACTAGATATGGTAAATAGATTAGAAAAACATTATGAAATAAACATATTATACTCTGTTCTGTGAACTAATGTCAATACATCCAAAGGCATGTTTTATCCAAGTCCATAAGCAACAAGCAGATCCTCCCGCTGACATAGGAAAATAAGTATTCATGATAGAAACTAGGTATAAGCAAAGTTTAAAGAATCTTAAAAAAGAGATGTAGTAGCAAGGTAACTTGTGATATCGATACATTGTGGGAAGGACCTACTACTTGCAAAGAGGAGTGTTTTATTAGGAGTCTATAAGAGGAGTATTTTATTTTTAGTAGGAGTCTATTATTTCTGCACTAATTTTTGTTATAGTTATGTTAATAAAAACAACTTGAATAGGAGCCTTTCTAAGAGTCCTAAAACAGCTTAAATAGGAGTTTTTCTATGAGTCCTAGTTTAGGTAGAACTTTTATGTTTCTTTGCCTATATAAGGCTATTACGTTACGCAATAAAGTAAGGAAGAAGTTATCATAAAAATTAGCTAACTAGGAGTAGAGTAATTTAGCCCAATCTTGGCAGACCTTGTCTTTGACAAGTGCTGCTAGTTTTTCATAACCAAAAATAGGTTCTACAAGAAAGGGAACCAACATAAATAAGGGGAAAGAGATTAACTTTCTTGAGAATCATCCTTGAACTCGATCCCAAGCACAGGCACATAACAATTCAGTATCAGAGCAGGAGTTCATGGACGAAACAGGCAATTCAGCCGCAGAGCGATCTTCGGTAGATTGACAGATGGATTAGAGGATACGGGCATTAGAGATGGGGCTGCAAGAATTGAAGGCTCAATATGCAGAGATTATCCGCATGCTTACAAGGTTGGAAGGTGCAAAAGCGAGCGAGTATTAGGCACCATCACCACCACCAGGGGAGGAGAGGACTCATGGGGGCAGCGGGGCAAGAATGGTGCCTAAATATACAAAAATGGAATTTCCAACAAACGATGGCTCGATGGATCCATTGGTTTAGCTTCACAGGTGTGAGCAGTTTTTCCTAAGCCAACAAACAGCGGAGGAGAAGAAGGTAAGATTGGCTGCCTTTCATTTAATGGGGGAGGCCCAATTGTGGTTCTTTCAACCTGAAAAGGAAGAACTAGGGATGCATTGGTACTCTTTCAAAAGCCATTGTAATATGAGATTCAGCCCTCACCTTAGTAACAACCCTGTAGGAGAATTGGCAAATCTCAAGTAGGCAAGGAGCGTAGAAGAATACCAGCGCCAATTCCAAACGCTGTTGGCTCGAACCATAGGGCTTCCAGGAGATCTACAAGTAAATCTATTCACGACTGGGTTGATAGAAGGGTTGCGAATCGAGGTGGAGATGCAATATCCTGTTAATCTTAGAGCTACAATGAACTTAGCAAGAGCATGTGAAAGAAAATTGCAATGTATGCAGACGCAATACACCCAAGGGGTAAGAGGCAGCCGAAACACCACCCTATGGCTATCTTCACAACTGGACAGTAGTAATAACAGCACCAGCGCAAGTGCAACCACACCTTTAGGAAGTAAGGTAAACTCGAGGGCTAAAACAACAACCTCCGGTATAGCAAGTATTCTGTCCCCCATGGGAAGGCACATAACCATAGTGGAAATGGTTGAAAGAAGAGAGAAGGGGTTGTGCTACAATTATGACGAGACTTATTCGGTGGGGCACAAATGTAAGCGACTATTTTGGATTGAGGTGGCAAATTCTGAGGAAGAAGGGGAGGAACCAATAGAGAGAGAACCCGAGATATCTTTGCATACCATCACTGGCATAACCTAAGTTTGAGCTTGAAGGCAAGCTTGATGTCGAAGAGGGGAGTAATGATATGGATGCATTGTGGGAAGGACCTACTACTTGCAAAGAGGAGTGTTTTATTAGGAGTCTATTAGAGGAGTATTTTATTTTTAGGAGTATTATTTCTACACTAGTTTCTGTTATAGTTATGTTAATAAAAACAGCTTGAATAGGAGTCTTTCTAAGAGTCCTAAAACAACTTGAATAGGAGTTTTTCTAGGAGTCCTAGCTTAGGAAGAATTTTTATGTTTCTTTGCCTATATAACGCTATTATGTTATGCAATAAAGTAAGGAAGAAGTTATCATAGAAATTAGCTAATTAGGAGTAGAGTAATTTAGCCCAATCTCGGCAGACCTTGTCCTTGTGCCAGATTTTCATCACCAAAAATAAGTTTTGCAAGAAAAGGAATCAACTTAAATAAGGGGAAAGAGATTAACTTCCTTGAGAATTGTCCTTGGACTCGATCCTAAGTACGGGCACATAACAACTTGCTTTCACTAGGAACTCCGTTTTGACTACTGTAACTACGTCACAAATTAATCTTCCTAGCTATAAAGAAAAACCTCCATTGATGCGAGGTTAAGAAGAACCGCAATGTTATAGAAAATGTAGCATACAACAACTTGAAGGTAGTTTTCCTTGAGACCAGTTGAACGTTGATATTAACACTAGAATATTAACAAAACTACCAGAACTAGTTTAGACTTTAAAAAAACTTCTCTCTCTCGGAAGGCAATGTACATAGTTCAAACTTCTAAGGGTTCCACAAGCAAATGAACAATGACAATAAGAACAATTGTAAATATTCAGAGCACCTCACCAGTATATTTTCCATTCCTCTCATAGTCATTCAGAAAATGAGATACAACTGTTGTAGGAATAACATATCCAATGTTCTCAGCCTCTTCAGATCTGTAAACCTAAAAAGACTGTCGCGTGAAAACAAAGTGGAAAATGACAGAAGATTGGCTACGAGCGCAGCAAGCATGTGGAAAATAGCACAAAAGAATCCTATCTTCATACCTATAAGCAAGTAAAAAAGAGTAAATATCTGGATCAGGCCATATAGAAAAAATATTTCAGACCAAGAAAATGATTTAACACCTGAAATGCCACCCCAATGCACTCTCCCTGATCATTGAATGCAGGACCACCACTGTTACCTAAAATCTAGCAAGTATAAGCACTGGCTATCACAATGATATGAAATAAAGCCTTAATAAAAATAGCAAAAAAAAAAACAAATAGACAGAAAGAGAGGGAGCACTATATAAGTGATTCACTCCAAAAAAATAACAAATGTAATTGGGAAAATTGCAATGAAAGCAGAAGTTAGCAGAAAAGTTACCAGGATTTATTGCGGCATCAATTTGAATACCCAATAGATCAGATGATCCGTGAGCATACGAAGTAACCTGAAAATTTAAGGTTGCAACTTCGTACTGTAAATTGATCTACAAAAAGGTTTCTCAAGAACAATTGAAGACATCAAACTGACACTAATTCACTGCTTATCAGAATTCGTTCTACTAATCACAAAGTTATACCTCTATCCGTGATACAACTCCCTTTGTCACTGAAATGGTGTCTCCTCCAAGAGGATATCCTACAACAGTTACTGCATCCTGACCATATAAAAAGTTACACAAAAAGCATATCAAAACCATAAATACAGGACAAAGTATCAATGTTGATTTTTAGAACAACCAAAAGACATACCTCCACAGAAATGCACTATAAATACATCACTTATCTAACTCCAACAGACATCCACGTAAATAAAGAAACAGGTTGCAGTGTCACTTTTTCCTCAAGAAAAAAATATTGGTTTAGATCTATTGTACTTGGGGAATTCTTCATAATTACTAGACACATATTTCATATGATGATCCGGAGTTGATGAGTACATAACTTTTAAATGCCATAACAAATATCATTTTCCTTTCACAAGTTAGAAAGTCCAAGTGAAACATAATAGTTGCAGCTGAGAATGCAAAAGAAGAGGATTGAAAGACAAGAAAATACAACACAATGACACCATAATAAGTACAAGCTACAATTACAACCTGCAGGCGTGGCAAGCGTCCAAGCTTAAGTGGTTCTGCTTCTTCCCAAAACTCCTTATGTTCCACTGAGAGCAAAGCTATATCACAATCCACGCCTCTAGCTAGTACCTGCCAATTAAATCACTAAGACAAGTCAGCTGCAAGATCCAATGCCAATTCCCCACAAGCATAAACAATCTCCGACCTAGCAATTTAGGCATGCAACTATTACGTGCTTCAGTAAACAAGGATCAAAATGACTTTTCCCTCCAATTTCCAGCCACATTGAGACAATAGTGGAAGACAAAACTAAAAAACCACGTTTAAGCTTAATATTCACAAAGTAACTACAGAGCACATATATTGTAACGATTAAGGATCTAGCAACATAAAAGTACCTTAGCAACATATTTTTTATCATCTCCCCTTCTTTTTACTTTGACCTGCATTTAAATGTAAAATGAAAAAAAAAGTAAATTTCGTGTCTTTAAAAGCTTATAAAAGAGGCCAGGCAAAGCTTCAACATAACATAAAATGTTGACTAAAATAGGAAGCATTATATATTGCCACTTTCATATACATGCTCCCTAATTCATCAAATCAAAAGTATGATGAGCTAATTCTGACAAAATAAACCCCAATTACCATGTTACTTTACTTGGAGATACAGATGCTCATACTTGAGAGAAATTTGAAAAGTTTGAAGACTATTATCATATGTGAGTCTATCATATAAATAGTACTGTGTCCTTAATTTTGAGAAAAGATAACCTGTGTATCATGTTCAACACAATGAGCATTTGTTAAGAGCTTTCCATCTCCAATCATAAAAGCACTGGGAAAAAAAAACACAATACAAGAATGAGTAAAAGTAAAAAGTCAACTAGAACACTGACCAAAATGTGCAGAGTAGAACAGAAATTGAATACCATCGCCCACATTCCCACACAAAATACAAAATCAGCAACCAGAAAAATCCACAAATTTTCTAAAGAACCGCACTGCTTACCTCCCAGTGCTTGTGTATTGCCTTTGTTTTTGCCAAGGAAGCGAATAATCTGGTGCAGTATGAGTGCAATAAACCTATACAAATTGAAAGAAGGAAAAAAATCATATATTTCCACAAAAAAGCAAGTACAAGAAGACTGAACTAAAGCTAACAATTCATTGTCAAATATAACATTCATCAGCACAATTTCTACCTTGACAACCGCATTTAGAAAAGCCGCCTCTTGAAGATTCCCTGCTTCGACCTGAAAAGAAAAAGAAGGAAACAAACGATATAAACTGCCAAATCAAAATAAGCAAGCCACGCGAAAGCAGAATTACCAAACTCTCCTTCGAATCAAACTGAAGCTCCTCCTTCTTCTCTTTTCTTTGTATCCCAAACGCCGTCCCTTGCGACTTTCCATCGCCATATAGATACGAATTATCATCTTTTTCTTTTCTCTGATACTTCTTCTGCGGAGCCCCTCCTTTGGCGGCTTTGGGAGCGAGTGAGACTAAGGACCGGTGCGTCGGAACGTGACGGGTCAACTTGACGGCTGAGGTGAGGCCGGAGAACCAGCAACTGGCTATTGCGACGGCCATGCTACGGCCGCTTACGGTGGTTTACCAAAAACCGAGAGCTTGAGAGTAAGCTTCAGTAACTGCTTATCCTAAACCAAAAATTGGATGAAGTCAGGGATTAGTTTTGGCGCCTCACTGATTTTGACCAATAGGAATCGTGGGATTGTTCTCAGAAATGATGAGCTTAGTAGTCCGTTCAAAAGTTAGTCATTTAACTTCACGGAACCAAACGTCCTCGTTTTAGACATGAGCATCTCCACATGGGACGTACAGGATCCAGTCCAGTTTTTGCTCATGTCTAAGGATGGTTGAATCGAATTAGATATGTAATTTAGATTGAGTCGAGATGAAAGTTGTATTAAAATTCAGTTGAACTTGAGCCACATAACTTAAGTTTGAGATAAGTCTGCTTGAACTGCATTAAAGCAATGATATTTTAGTATAATTAATGCCTACTTATTCTTATTTTTATTTGTCTGTTTTTATTTTCAAATGCAATATTTGTCTTCGCATAAGACATTTAAGACCTTAGAAAAAAGTCTAAAGACCCTTCTCAGATTTTAATGTCTTATGCGATGTCTTATGTTAATGTCTTATGCGATGTCTTATGCGATGTCTTATGCGATGATCTAAGACTAATATTATTTTCATAAATTATATTATTTTCACTGTATATATAAAGAGCATCCATCCGATCAACTCATCAACCCCCCTCTTGGAAGCATGCCAGAAACAGGCTTCTCTCTTCGGTCCTGCATTGTAGCGATTCTAAACTTGAATAAGCAGCTTGTGTCCCTTCAGATTGCTCCAAATTTTCCCTTCCATGCCATTTTTGCTTTCATCGTCCCTGTGCTCCTTAACTTGCTTCAACTCAAGTATAAAGGAAATGCTTCTGATTCTGTATTTGAAGAACATCCCATCACAGTTCGGTTCGGTACTGGTTGTTTGCTGGTTTATTGCCTGGGATATGCCATCCAATTGGCGAAATTATCAGATAATGCTAATTTTGTTAATCGTTTTAACCTCTTGTTCAGGTCTCTATCTGTAGCTTCCCTCACAGCAATGATCTTTTCAAGCTCAAAATTCCGAATATTCTTGTATGGAATCTGTATCATTGTTTCGGTGGATCTTCAGCTTCTCTTCGACACAATTAAGAGGTTCATGAATTGGGTTTATGACTCCATTAGTAGAAGATTTCTTCCTCCGGATATGATGGATGGAGAAGACTTACCTCCTGTGTAATCAACAGGCTCGGACACATTGAGTACATCGTATTTATGTCAACTCGGATTAATAGCTTACTTTACAGGCGACTTCAGTTCGTCTGTGGTCACAACGTCATATGTAACTTTCCAAGAGAGTCCTATTACACGTTTTTCTTATATGTTAAAGAGTTTACTGCAGATTGGCTAGCAAACTACTTTAAGAATCTCATTCTTAGCATTAATTGGTATCCACACTCCCCTCAAGATTGCTTTTCTATCCTACTAAAGGATAGCTCATGGGTCGCATTTTCCCATTTTGTTACTTAGTTTTCGTGTACTTCTCCTACTGAGTCAAAAAAAAAAAAAAAAGAGCTGTTCTTATTAAATCTTCCTTCGTTAATTTCAATCTGAATCTTGTTTAATTAGCTGATATATCATTAATCTTCGTTAACTGTTGCTTTTTAGCAAAGTTGGTATTGGAAACTAAGCCATGGTATTGGTACGTACATGGGATGAGGTATTAATAAGGAAAGATCTTTTAACAGTGGAGAATAGGTAAAGATAATTAACGCATGGTAAATGTTAAACATTACAACTTGGTCCACTCCTCCTCCCACTCACGCAGCTGCACAATCTGTTTGCTCTCACTCACGCCCACCGCT
>JANKOE010000004.1:17284463-17315200 GCA_026284465.1 Erythroxylum citrifolium
GTAAACAAATCAAAGTGAGACCATCCCAGGTCTCTTACAAATTTACTGTCTAAATTACTTACCGATATTATTTACTGAAATTAGTGACATTACTGACCGGTTACTGTAATTCCTGATTACTGACTCAGTAAGTGAAATACCGGGATTACTGACCTTACTCGCCCTGACTATTTATTGCCTTGAAGTCCCGGCAATATCTGGAATCGGTCAGTCTATGCGTTCCTCTATCACAATGAACACATATACAATATTCTTTGGATTTCTGTTCTGAGATTTACGATGTGTAATAATGTGTGTGGAGTTACTAACTAAAATAAATAACAGTGTGATTGTTTGTTTTGTCTTAGGTGGCATCCATGTATCCTCCCAGGGGGTATTTGGGTGTTACAGACAGTCTCAGCAGGAACAACCTATTGAAGAGAGTCAGATGTGCCTTTATGCTGTGGGTGGTAGGGATCGTCATGGAAGGATCTTGAGGCTAGGTTCATTTGCGAACACATGTTATTCACAATCCTTCACGTTTAGTACAGTAGCATCTAGTAGACAGTCGCAAACCAATCAATTCAATCGGCTTCAGACCACAGTGGACACATTAATAGACGTCATAGCTCAGCTCAGACATGAGGTGGATGAGTTGAAGGCGAGGGGTAGCACCTTAGAACACTGGCGGTCACCAGGACATTAAGATTGTTGTAGTCATTTGCTTTTAACTTTATATCATCAATCAAATTTTTGTTTAAACAAATTAAATATATAAACAAATTCATAACTGTTGAAATTTAAACAAATAAAATTATTATGCACAAATAATTCATAGCTATTAAAATAATGAATTTATCATAAGATCATGAAATAAAATTTAATGTCGAATTTTAAAAAAATCTCTTAATTTTATTTACCGATGAAATATAAAAAGACCGTCGCATAAAGCACTATACTTACCGACGGAACACGTTAAACCATCGGTAAATTGTATAATATTTACTGACCGTTCTTCTTTTTCCGTTAGTAACATTGAAACCTTTGTGACTATCTGAACTACGGTTTACTTGAACGTTCTTCTTTTTCCATCGACAAATGTACCAATGAAAAAAACCTTCCATATGTAATATTTACCGACGGTTATGTCTGTCCGTCGGTATACTTTACCGATGGACGGATACATAAAAAGTCCGTCGTTAAATTTACCTACGACACTATAAATGACGCCGTTGTCCGTCTTTTTATTCTGTCAAAAATTTATATTACTGACAGTACATGCGTTTTCCATTAGTTTTTTCCGTCGGTAAACTACAAATTTCTTGTAATGGAACCATTTGAAACAATTTCTCATAAATCAATATTTTCGGTCATTTAGAAAATTTTCATCCTTATTTTCTAATAAAGAAAGTCATTTTCCCAAAAAGGGAGGAGGGGTCTACTAATGTTTTGTCTTTCTTAGTTAAAGGATGATCATAATGCTCTTAAATATTCTATTATAATCTTTGCTATATGATTTCATTTGAAATACTAGCCTTTATAGATCGCCTCTGATATTACTTGTTATTGCCTAATGGCATTCAAAGGAGGAGGGGGTGAATCGGGTGTTTTCAAGAATTTAATTAAAAGCTATTATTTTATAAATCAATGACCATAAACTATAAAAAATGCAATTACAAAATAAAGATAAAGGATTTAACAATGCTTGTTCAAGGAGGTTAGCCCCTCGATGAAGCCTACCACCCCAGCCAGATGTTCCTACTGGACGAAGGTGACTGGTTCTACTCCTCCAAATGGTATGATCTTCACTCCTCCGACACACACACTGTTTTCCGTTCATCCTTCGACAAGGTCAATGGCATTGTTTCTATTCTCGCTTTTCCCTCTTCTAGACCCACACCCATCATTGCCAGCTTCGGTGAAGGTAATAGCTAGTTTTATTGTTTCGATAACAGTTCCCTGGTGCGCACTCTCACTTTGTGCTTCTTAAGATGTTTCTTTTGGTTCGTAAGTTGTTTATGTTTTAAGCCATCTCGCTTAAGTTGCACCCGTACGTTTGTGTTGGTAATGGGTGTTTATTTCTATAGTCTGGAGTTTTGTTATGTATTAGTTGATGATCCTTAGGTACTGAGGGCGATGTAGCTCGTGGGTATCCATCTTAGACAAAGTTTTTGCGGTCATGAGCACATGACAGATCTAGTTCCATTTACTCCCATCCTCTGTAAAAGGGGTTGGGTTCTCCTTTTTAATTAAAGATGGTTTTTTTTAGTGGATGTGCAATCATCAGTGTTCCTTAACTGAAAAGAGCTCATCCAGTTTTTCTTGTCGCTAGAGTCCTTCTCCTTCATTTCACCCTTTTCATTGTCCCAAAACCTTTCCATAAAACATCAAATCTAGAAACGTTGTCAGAGACATCTTCGATCACCGACAACTCCTTAAGTAAGTCGCTGACAGTCTTAGGATCAAAAGTTGGCCTGAAAGCCAAGCTCATGGATGGATTTCCACGGAGTAGTAACGTTAGACCTCGCTAGCGTTGGTCCTCGCTATTGACGGAACCGGCGTGGGATGGATCTGTAGCTCTTGTTAGTTCTAACATGCCAGTGTTCAGAGACGACGATGGTCAACGATTTTGCTCATTCTGGACAAACGTCTTTCACTGTCGTATAGCGTCTGACACACCAAAAGTCCCCTTTGTTACCCTCCTTGAGCCGCCTGACAAGTCTGCTAAGGACAACCCCCTTGGTTGTTTTTTTTCCCTTTTAACTTGACTCTGCAACCTTTTGCAAAAGCCTTCTACAGCAAAATCAACGGCTGTGGCTTTCTGGAAAACAAAGCTTTGACAAGCGTGGTTTGTTGTTATTTCTTTTTCCAATTGGTCCAAGGTTCTTGCATGGGCATTGATTCTTCAAATTGTTTACCTACGTGCCCTTCCCTTATACGAATTCTATCTTTCATGCCTGGATTAAATGATCACTGCTGAAGATCTGTCACTGCCTTCTTTTTATTAAAAGTAGTACTTTTCTTACAATTGTTAGTTGTTTGGTGCTAGTATTATTTTCTTATTATATTCTTAGTAGTTTATTATTATTTTATTATAATAACAATTATTCTTGTTAGTATTATTCTATGATTTTTTTTCTTTTATTGAGTTTCTTATTCGCTTTAGTTTTATCATTATTATCTTTAGTATTATTATTATTATTTGTTGTGATTGTTACAGATTATTCTTATTTTATTTACTTAAATTTCTTGCTATGCATCATGATTTTTCTGTTGCATCTGCATATGGGTATACAGGAAACAACCTCTCTATTATGTAGAGGTAAGGTTGTGTGTACTATCAGACCTCCTCAGACTCCGCTTCATTGCGGGACTTCGGACTGAGTGTGATGATGATGATAATGATGATGAGTAAGGGAAGAGAAAGGCAAACCAACTTAAATAATTCTTACTTACGTCCACTCCTAAAACTCTTCTTAGATTTCCATTATAATTCTTCTCTCAAAGCGAAGAATAACATTTATACAATGTTTTACTTTGGCAAAGAGGAATCACTTTTTTAATTTTTCTTCAACATGAGGAAGAACCTCAAAATCACTTTAAGAACTCCCAATACAATGAATGAAAACCCTAATAAGAGCTTACGACTCAACCTTGCTCACTTGATTATTTTGAAAATCTTAAAAAAGGTTAATACACTGAAAATAAGACAATGAACGCTCAAATGATTGAAAAGTACTTAGAAATGTGTGTAAAATGTACTTAAATACTTTTTGATAACAAAAATAATGGGAAAATAACTATTTATAGTGTTGGAACAAAGAAGCAAGTATTGCAACAGTTATTTGTAGACTACTAATCTACTAATATAGCATACTGCTTTACTTTATGAAGAAGTCTAATGTATCTTTTTATAAGATTAATTGTGGCTATGTATCCGAATTAATTGTCACATGCATTTAATTTTTGAAGTCTTTTACTATAGTTATGAAAAACCATCAATGATAGGAATGTGTTAAGCAAAGTATATATGTATTAATTTTTTTTGTATCAACGTCTAGCTCCAAAATATGACTTGAGATATGATCTATACATCAAAACTTAAGTTTTAGATTTTAATATTTAAAAGATGAAAGTTCATATTTAAAATAGAATAATCTGTTATTATTTATTATCATTTGTTATATACAATTGAAAAAAATTCAATAAAATCTTTTCCAACATGTTTTTATCATCCTCCATAATTATACATTAATAACTTATTTAAGCATATCTACATCAATTATATTCTCTATTTACTTCAATATACAAGCTGAAAAATATTTTTTCAAAACAAACGTATTCAAACTGGAAGTTCATTCAATACGCATGAAAAATAATAATTTCTAAGTTTATCATTTTAAAAGAAATTAAACTAAAAAAGAGTAAGTCAATGATCAATAGGAATATTATGTAAATGTATTCTATGGAGGAACTTGTTGAGTTTTTAGCTCCTTTGTTGTCCCATATTGGTTGGGGACAACAATTGGGGTAAAGCTCTTGCGTATATAAGGAGGTTGCTACTTCCTTAGTTAATGTATCAATATAAAGTCAAAGATTTGTATGACAAATTTAACTCTAGTTAAATTCCTCCTTTGAGGTGAGAGTTAGAGAGTTTGTTGTGGGTATTTCTTTGTGGGTGTGTTGGTGTATTAGGGGATTGGGTGAGAGGAAAGATTGTGTGATTGTAAGAATTTTTTACATAGTGGATTTTCTTTTCGGTGCCTGTGGTTTTTCTCCGGTTGGGAAGTTTCTACGTAAATTCTCTTGTGTTGTTAATATTTCTTTATTTTCTGATATTTTTTTCTATCAAATATCCTTGGGTGTGAGTTCAGGAGGTCTAAATTTTCAACAATTAGTATCAGAGCTAAGGTGTGTATTTTTCTTGAAAATTCTAAGTATGCTCTGTGGTCGCAGTTTTGACTGATCTTCCACATCAGAAAAGATTTTCTTGAGAAGGTTCATTTGGTGCGGTGGAGTTTTGGTGTGGTAGTGTGGTAGTACATGTCTAGGAAAATTTTGGCTAAGGAAAGACTTGGTATTTAAATGTGTCCGTTGTGATCCACCTCTCTTTCCTGAAAACTTTCCTGGTGTACTATTCATTTCTACGGTAAAATTCATTAAGGTAGAAGAGCACAAGAAAAATGTTAGAAAATTGTCTGAGAGATGGAGTGGGTTTGGCAAAAGACTCTGGGTCAGTTAATGGAGAGACTGACAATGTCACTAACATTATCTCCATGGATGATGATCTTGCTCTCTAAAAAGAGGGCATTTACATCTTTATGGTATGCCGCTATTCCTAAAGTTGCCATGATAGAGGTGTGCTACTGTTAGCGGGTTCACAAGTTTGCACACGGGCATTGATTTGGCATTAATGCAAGGTGTGTGGTGGAATTTATGTCGATGGCTGATGAATTTTCAGGAAAGCCAAACATGAGAGTTGCACCATAATTTTTCAGCAAGATTATTTTTTGACATGTGCCGAAGTAAAAGGCTTGTAATTGGTTTATTTTAAGTGGGTATGCTTTTATGGTGGAGTATGATACTATGAAGCATGATAATTCTCTATATTGAAAGTTATGTTATTTTCAGGAGATCTTCATTAAGGTGGAGTGTAGTTGTGGGATCAACCAAAGTTGTCAAAGTAGTAGAGATTGTTGAGTTTTTGGCTCTTTTGTTGTCCCATATTGATTGGGAACAACAATTAGGGCAAAGCTCTTGCCTCTATAAGGAGTTGCCACCTCCTTAGTTAATGCACCAATATAAAGTCAAAGATTTGTATGACAAATTTGACTCTAGTTAAATTCCTCTTTTGAGGTGAGAGTTAGAGAGTTTGTGGGTATTTCTTTGTGGGTGTGTTGGTGTATTATGGGATTGGGTGAGAGGAAAAATTGTGTGATTGTAAGAATTTTCACATAGTGAATTTTCTTCTCGGTCCCTGTAATTTTTCTCCGGTTTGAGAGCTTCCACGTAAATTCTCTTGTGATGTTAATATTTCTTTATTTTTTGATATTTTTGTTTATCAAATATTCTTGTTTAAATTCCCAACAAAATAACTAATTGGGATCAATTTATACAGGTCTTGGGGTCATCCCCGGGACAATGGTACGTGGCAGATTTTCGTAAGTTGTAGAAATGAATAAAATTTGATAGCGTTCATCGATTACGAATGCGACACGTGATGCTTCTTGCTATAAAGAAGCATAGCTAACATGGAAATCATAGTTCACATTCACAGCCACCACCTACCCTCCTTCGTCTATCTCCTTCCTTCTTTCATGGCATTCAGAAACAACATCATGGTCTGCTGTCCTTTGGAAGGTGAGACCTCAGCTGAAATGCTGTCTTCAATGGACAAGGCCAAGGAAGAAGGTGCTGACCTTGTTGAGCTTCGTCTTGATCCCATGTCTTTTTCTCATATTTCCCAAGTCGAAAGGCTCATCAAGCATAGAACTCTCCCTTCCATTGTTTCTTTCAGGTACGTAATGTAATATTATATATCACTCTCTCCCCATACATCTTATTAGCTTAATTCTCTAATCTTTCAATTTCTCATCATTCAACCCTGTGCCTAATTATTACCTGAAGATTACATAAGTCCAATATCTACTACTCTACGTTCACCAAATCATTGGAGAGTGGATACAGCTAACAAAGTATTACATAGTATGGAAATTTAATTACAAAGCTGGATTTTTTGTACAAAAGAAAAGAAAATGAAAATTGTATTATAAACAAGAAGCACAAGTTAAATATATCCCAATAATTTTTTTATTTCTATAATCTATCATAACAATTTACAGTATAAAGCAATTTTAAAACTTGCGGCCCTATGGTCTGCACCTTTTGCTACCAAATGGTCCCCTCGTTGTCCTGGACGATTCAGCAGCAAAGTCGGGGCTGAGTTTCTGTGTCGTGGCAATATTTACATGCCCAGTCCTTGCGCTTGGTAAGACATGGACATGGTGCTTATGTTAAAATAAACAAAGTTTGTGAATAGCAATTGGCAGTGCGGTGTTCGGTACATTAAATCCTCTTATTCAGTTACTATATTCCTATTATTAATACGGACATAAAGCCAGTTAACTTGATTTTCAAAGGTTTAACTGAGATTTAGAGTTTGTTCTGTCAACAGGCCCGAGTCATCAAGAACTTCATGGGACATGGACGCAAAGGATACTTGTTTGCAAGTACTGAGACTGGCACTTGACTTTGATGTCGAATTTGTCGAAATGGACTATGAGGTACAGATAAAAGAATCAAATTCTATTGTTAACTGAATCAAATGGACAGAAATACATATTCATACTAAAAAACACTTACAGATAGCTTCAGATAGCAGCATGGTAGAATATGTCTATGATAGGTCCAGTAGCAAATTAGTTGTATCAAGCTACGTCAATGGTGGGAAGCCTTCAGCAGAGAAGCTGGGTTTTCTGATCGCATCCATGCAGTCTACTGGAGCAGATGTTATCAAATTAGTGATCGATGTGGATTACATCACTGATTTGGCGCCTGTCTTTAAGATGCTTACTCATTGTCAGGTATTCGTTTTGACACACACAGAAAGGAAAAGGGGACTCTATTTTTTCGAATGCAGTTGATTGGGGCGTCTTTCCATCATAATACTTGTAGTAGACTTTGAACCTGGAAATGGGAACAAATACTAAAACAGCTACAGTTTTTACTTTATTTCATTAAATCTCATAAATATATTTATATGAGCCTAAGTAAATGTGTGATTAACTGAACAAAGTTGAAACATCATTTTTAACTCATTGGATCTCGTGCCCTGGAAATATGTGCTGTACTCCAGCAATACACTCACTAGTTTTCTGTTCTTTTTCAGGTGCCTTTAATTGCTCTTGCGGTGGGTAGCCGAGGCCTCATCTGCCAGCTTTTAGCACCGAAATTTGGAGGGGTTTTGGTTTATGGATCTCTGAAAGGCAAAGAAGTGTCTGGCATGCCGACTCTAGTCAGTCTTAGGCAAGTCTATAAGCCCGAGTACATAAATCCGGACACCAAAGTCTTTGGTCTCATCTCAAACCCAGTTGGCCATAGCAAAGGTCCTATTCTGCATAATCCTGCCTTTAGACATACAGGATACAATGGAATCTATGTTCCCATGCTAGTGGATGACGTCAAGGAATTTTTTAGAACCTATACAAGCACTGACTTTGCTGGTTTTAGGTATGGTATATAACTGTTGAACATGATTAGCTTTCGATATCATTTTTGTACTTTTAAGTTATAGTCCAGATTTTCCTTTGTAATATCAGCTAGTATTGTAATTTGACCGCTACTTCTTTCACCTTCTGCTTGATGGGTGTAGTGTTGGAATCCCACATAAGGAAGCCGTAGTAGGGTGCTGCGATGAAGTCCACCCACTGGCTAAGGTCAGGAAATTCTGAAACAACCAACTATTCTTCTTATAAGTGAAGACTTCTAGACAGCAAATCTTGAGATACCCATACCTTTTATGTGTATAAGTTTATCTAGATATTTTGCTCATACATACTAGTGTCAGATTACAGAAGCATGGGAAAAGCATGGCTTATCATCAACTCTTAACGAGCTTCCAAATGATTCCACTAACTAGCTTTACAACACATTGATTGTCAACACCAAAACAATCAACCAAGCATATGCATTATGTGAATTAAATTACAGCACAAGAATGGCATCAAAGCGTAACCAAGAACCCTGACTTTCAGCAGCAAAGTAACCAGCTGCTTCAACATAATGAGAAAAGAATGAGACCCCTTTAAGAAATTACAACCCTCATTCGTGGCAATAGTTCTGTGAAGTTCCTGATTGTGTGTTTGACATTTTTTTACAAGCTTCTAAACAATGGGGATTCTTTATGAATCAGTCCATAGGAGCTGTGAATACCATAATAAGGAGACCTGATGATGGGAAGCTTGTTGGTTATAATACAGATTGTGATGCTGCTATAACTGCAATTGAGGATGCTTTAACAGGTACCAACCTGATGAAATTAGATTCGCTTTGGGTGGCAATGCATCTTCTAAAAGCAATTTTTTTCTCAACAGTGAAGAAGGAAAAAATGAATGAATATAGCTTCTGGCATCAGCACACCGTGTCTTATTGTACTTGCAGGGTTCTGTTCCAAAAGGAATCTAAACTTGCCTTGTTTTAACTTCTCAGATTCCATTTGATACATTGTCCATTCTATTATAACCTATTTCATTTCACTATCATTTATAAATCAACTAGAGGACGAAATGTCTGCCTGGAAAAGATCAGTAGACCATGAAACGTTATAATTATTGCCATTCATGATTTATCACTGCAAACAAGTATTAACTAACTGAAGAATGATATGGAAGAGCAGGTAGAAAATTAACCAACAGAGGGAAATCAGAGACTTCTCCTATTGCTGGGAAAACATTTGTGCTGGTTGGAGCAGGAGGAGCAGGAAGAGCACTTGCTTTTGGTGCTAAAATTAGAGGGGCTCGAGTAGTTATATTCAACCGCAATTATGGTAAGGAAGAAGACAGTTTTTTGCTTGCAAGATTACTATGATCACTCTTGTATCCATAACTATTGAAATTGTTTTAAAAAGAGAGAGCAAAAGCTCTGGCTCAAGCGGTTTCTGGGGAGGCACTACCATACGAAATTCTAGATAGATTCTGCCCAGAGGACGGAATGATCCTTGCAAATACTTCGGCAGTTGGAATGGAACCTAACATAGAGGAGAGCCCTCTTTCAAAGGTTTCTACTCTTACTTGTCGTCATTGTTACTTGTAGATACATATATACTTACACATAGTTTTGTTGCGTGGACAGGAGGCCTTAAAAGCATATGCATTGGTCTTTGATGCTGTTTACACACCCAGAAATACAAGACTCTTGCAAGAGGCTAGAGAGGTTGGATCTATTGTGGTGAGCGGAGTTGAGATGTTCATCAGGCAAGCTCTTGGTCAATTCAGACTGTTCACTGGTGGCTTAGGTATCTATCATCCCTCTAGTATTAACTCATCACGTTCCTTCAAATGCTCGTAAGCATTTGGTGTTTTCGGAAACAGGGAGCTCTTATTTCTCTGTAAAGTTCTCCAACAGACGGTGCACATTGGTTAGAACATTCTGCTTCCTTTGTTTTTGCAGCTCCAGAGGCATTCATACGGAAACTTGTGTTGGAACAATTTTGATTAGACCCTACTCCTCTTCCAACGACAATGTACCAGCTCCAAGATGCCAATGAGTCGGCTATCTTAGGTTAGGCTTATGTAAGTATCCTCGTGTCCAGAAAGGAATAGGAGAGCGAGACTTGCAATTGCTACCTTATGTGATTGTATTGGACTCACTTGGATAACATAGCTGTAACTATAAGGAAATGCTACCTTAAGTGTACATATTTTATTCATCAATAAGACCGAATTAACCGTTAGTGACCTTTAACAGTTATCATTGTTAACTGAAAACTAAAGAAGAAAATAGGAACGCAGATGAAGTAGAATATTGTAGAATGATTTTCGTATTATCATTCAACATCTGTACAGTAGCTTATATATAAGTTTGTTAGTAACTGCTACTCAACTGACTAACTAACTAATGTTACAGTCAATAACTAACTAACTAACGTGTACATAAATATATTGTAACATCCCCTCCTCAAGTTGGAATCGATTGTGAAACCATTCCTAACTTGGCAATGAGAACTGTAAACCATGGATTGCCCATTGACTTCTTCAAAACATCAACGAGCTGGAGGTGAGTCGAAACATACATGGGAGTAATAATAAAACCTTCCTTGAACTTGTTCTGCACGATATGACAATCAATTTCCAAGTGTTTAGTGCGTTCATGAAACATTGGATTTTCAGTGATATATAAAGTTGATTTACATTCACACCGTAAGGGAAAGTTGCATTGTGAAATCCTGAAGCAAATAACTCACCCATTGGAGTTCACATACTACTGAACCCATGCTTCAATACTCTGCTTCACAGGAGCTTCTCGAAACCTTATTTTGCTTCTTAGTTTTTCATGAAACCAGTGATCCACCCAAAAAAACACAATAACCACTCAAAGATTTTCTACTCATAGGACAAGCTGCCCAATCACTATCACAATAAGCCTTAACATCTGTATTTGGTTTAGTCGAATAAAACAAACCATGAGAACTTGTACCCTGAAGATACCTAAGGACATGTAAAGCTGCCAACCAATGAGTCTCACATGGATTGCATAAAAATTGACTCAGATGTTGAACACTATAAGAAATATCTGGTCTGGTCATATTCAGATATAACAACCTTCCCACCAAGCGTCTATACTTCTCTGATTCGGCAAAGGGAGCAAAAACCTCTTCAAACTTATGATTCCGAGGCAATGGGGTGGAAGCAACCTTTGAACTAGTGAATCCTACATCCATCACAATGTCAGATAAGTATTTTCTCTGAGAAATAAAAATCCCAGCTTCAGACCTCGCTATCTCTATACCCAGAAAGTACTTTGCATAGCCAAAGTCCTTTATAGTGAACCTGGAATGCAAGAACTGTTTCACTGCAATAATGTCGGAGGACTTTGTGAACAAGCAATAATCATTTGTTTACGTAAAACCATATTTCAATAATTGAACAGTAAATTCCGCATTCCACTCTCTTGATGCCTGCTTCAGCCCATAGAGAGATTTTCGGAGTCTACAAACTTCTCCAAGTTTGGCTTTCATATAGCATTAAGGTGGAGCTAAGTATACCTCTTTCTTTAAGTAACCATGAAGAAATGCATTATTAATGTCTAGCTGATGAATACACTAACCAAATTTTGCTGCTAAAGCCAAGAAAATTCTGAATGTTACAAGCTTAGCAACCGGAGAAAAACTATCCAAATAATACACCCCTTCCTTCTGGTTGTAATCCCGGGCCACTAAACTTGCTTTCAATCTCTCCACTGTCCTATCTGAGTTAAATTTCATCTTGTAAACCCATTTTGCACTAATAGCATGTTTACCTTTTGGTAAAGTGTTGATCTCCCATGTAGCATTATCCTCCAATGCCTTTAACTCCTGATTCATTGCCTCAGCCCAACCAGGAAGCATGACAGCCTGTTGGTAATTAGCCGGCTCTCTGATCCTATCAAGATTGGACATAAAAGCCAAATAGTTCTTTGAGAATTGGAAAATCGACAGCTGCAAGCCTTCACTGGTAACAAGATTCACACTACCGCAGACAAAATCTTTCATCCACACAAGTGTTTGCCTTGTTCTGGTACTTGTGCGGAGTATAGCAACTGGCCTCTCCACTGCATAGATGCTATCAGTATGTGCAAGTTATGTCTTACTAGCTTCATGAATTTCGGAAGGAGAAGGAGCAGAAGAAGCCGGAATTGTAGCTGAAAGATCATCAGTAACATCTTCATGCTGATGATGTGGCAACAACTCCTGAACATGATCAGTAACATGCACAAATGGAAGAGAAGGACAAAGTTCATTCTCAGATACAGTTTTATAAGGAAACTGATCTTCATAGAACATTACATCTCTAGATATAATGATTCTATGAGATTGTAAATCATATGTTTATATGCCTTCTGACCAGGTACATAACCTAAGAAAATACATTTGAATGACCGAGGAGAAAACTTATCTTTATGTGGCTGAGTATTGGTGACAAAACACAAACAACCAAAGGTTTTCAATCATCCATAATTAGGCCGTTTGTTAAAAAGCACCTCTAAAGGACATTTCCACTTTAGAATTGGAGTGGGCAGTCTATTTATTATATACGTAGCAGTGAGCATTGCTTCCCCCCAGAAATGCTTGGGTAAGCCGGCTTGAAACAAAAGTGCTCGTGCAACTTGAGCCTAGTGCCCATGCTTTCTTTCCACCACTCCATTCTGCTGAGGAGTATAGACACAAGTTTTCTGATGTAAAATTCCCATCCTCTCCACTATAGCCCGACATGTCTCATTAACAAACTCAGTTCCATTATCAGTTCTAATGCTCTTAACCTTGCAGTTAAACTAATTATGTAGCATAAGTAAACACTTTTCAACAGTGTTAGTGACTTGTTGCTTGTGTTTAAGCAAAAACAACCAAGTTGCTCTACTGAAATCATCGACAACAGTCAACATGTAATGAGCTTAATTAATGGCAGATGTTGTGTAAGGTCCCCAAAGATCTATGTGCAATAACTCCAGTATATTGGTGGTTTGAATTGAAGAAGTGGGAAAAGATAGTCTATGTTGTTTGAAGAAATGACAAATGTCACAAGTTTTATTATAACTAGAAAGATGAATACAACGTATATGTTTTATTACAGGAAAAGAGGCATGACCCAGCCTTTGATTCCTGTAAGTGGCATTATTATCACTATGTACAGCAGAACGAGAAACAGAATTACAAGTATGAAGAGGCTTATGTAATGGAAAACAAATATTAATAGAGCTATCATATGAGTCAGTGGAGGAAGAGGAAGAAAGATGAAAAGATCGTGAGGTGAGTATGTATAGATTGCCTACGACTTGACCAATAGCAATGAGAGCTTTACTTTGCTGGTGCTGTATGTAACAGCAAGAAGGAAAACAAGAAACAAATACATTAGCATCTTTAGTAATTTTGATGACAGAAAGCATATTGAATTTGAAGGAAGGAATAAGTAGAACATCTTTAAGTTGAAGGGTAGAATGTAAGGTAACATGGCCTAAATGTTTAACATGTTTAAGACCATTATCAGGGGAATGAATAGGCACAGGGAACTGGAGTTGTGCAATATTCTGAATGGATCTTTCATCAAAACACATATGATTTGAAGAGCCACTATCAACTATCCAGATGTCACTTGAATTTACTAAATGAGCATTAAGAACGTGTTGTATTTTAGCTACCTAACCTGCAAAATTAACAAGATCAGTGACCATGTTCACATATTCTTCAGCAGGCCGTTGTCCTTTAAGAATTCTGGACATCTTCTTTCGAATAAATGAATTCACCATGCTAGCAAGATGATCATCAGGAGCCAAACTATCTACAGGTGTTGTATCAGACTGCTCTTGTTGCACTAGATTAGCCATTTCTCCTCTCTTTTCAGCTGCTTTCTTTTCTTTTAATGCTTTGAACCAATCTAGATAACCATAGATTTTAAAACATGAATCCCTTGTATGACCAGCCACATTACAATGATCACAAAAATTGTCTTTCTTGTTTGCCTCTTTTCGTTTATAACTACCACCCTTAGTATTGAAATTCTTGGCCAAAAGATCACTAGCTTTAGTAACAGCACTACCATAAACCATATTCACTTGTCTTTGCTTTTCCACTCTCCGGACTATAGAATAGCCTTTATCTATATTAGGCATTGGCTCAAGATTCAAAATCTGACTCCTCACACTATCAAGTGTTGGATTAAGTCCCATTAAGAATTGCATAAGTCTAGCAGATTCCTCTCTTTCAACCATTAGAACAGTCAAAGCACAACCACTTCCATAACAATTACAACTAGGTAGAGGCATAAGTTGATTTAATTCTTCCCAACATCGATTCATTTTGCTATAATAAGTAGTGAAAAAATCATTACGTTCCAAAGAAGAAACTTCTCTTTGCAATTGATACCTAAGAGGACCATTGTTCTCGCCAAGTCTTTTCTCAATCGTATCCCACAACACCTTGAAACTAGCACAATAGATGAAATTATCAGACTTCTCCTTAGCTATAGAATTCAAAAACCATGTCTTAATCATGTAGTCAACTTTCTTCGATTTCTTGTAGAGATTAGGATTCGTAGGAGCAGGAAAACTTCCATCAATGAAATATATCTTGTCCTTAGCTTCAAGACTGGTTTTAATAGCTATACTCCAGGTAAGATAATCGTTACCTATGAGAGCAGAAGCAACCAGAAGCATTCCTGGATGATCAGAACTCTGCAAATGCAATGGATCTCCATCAACATCGCGATTCATTGCTGTAGAAGGAGCTTCATGAACAACGTCACCATGTGAGGTAGCCATGACTTCAAAGAAAACCAGATTAGTGATAAAACAGAGTATGAGTTCAATCAGCTAGCTCTGATACCATGAAAACTAAAGAAGAAAATAGGAACGTAGATGAAGTAGAATATTGTAGAATGATTTTCGTATTATCATTCAACATCTGTACAGTAGCTTATATACAAGTTTGTTAGTAACTGCTACTTAACTGACTAACTAATGTTACAGTCAATAACAAACTAACTAACGTGTACATAAATATATTGCAACATTAACTCGTAAAAGTTATCATTGGACATGGAAAATTAATATTATTACTAATTAAATTTATTTGGACTAAAAATATTACCCAATTCGCAGATCAAGTGGGCCGTCTCCTTACTTGAGTTCTCTGCCTTAACAATATACAACTGCATCCTAGCCTTTCAAAGTCAACTTGAAGTTTGTCAGTAACCAGTTATGCTGTTTGCTCATTATTCATTCATACGCTCAATGTTTTGGATGTTTTGACCTAGGTTTACAGAATCTAGTATTTACCTCAAGAGCTTTTTTTTGGGTCATTTCCTTTAGGAATATGCTAGCAATGCCTTTAATCTAAGGTTAAGCAATGATTGATCTTGTTTGAACCCTGGAATTAATGCAAAATCTAGCTATGAATGGTTATTAGTAAAGTACATATATACAACCTTTACTTTATTTTGAAATTCTACACCATCCAAGTAAGGGTTCACTCGTGGGTTTTCTTGATGGGAAGATGGTATAATGTAAAGAAATGCAAAGACTTCAGTACTGTAAAGAGCTTGTAATTCAAGAATGAGAATTGGAACAAAAGAAAACTATGTTTTCCTTCCATTGCATTCAAAAGATATATATCTCAACTATGTTAAGATACACCATACTGTAATTCAAAAAATACAATGATTGCAGGAGTGGACAGACATGGTCTGCACTGTCATTACAACTAATACAAGTAAAGCACACCTAATACAAGATAAGCTAACTACTCCATTACAGTTGAACTTAAACTTTACAACAACACTAAATCAAGTTACATTCCAACACTCCTCCTTGATGCAAGTGATGTTGAAAACTCCAAATTTTTCCTTGAGTTGTTTAAATTGAAGTTTCTGCAATGACTTGGTAAAGATATCTACCAATTGATCTTCTGAGGAGCAATGCAGCGGTTTGACTTGTTTTTCTTTTTCTGCTTCACGAATTGCATGATATTTGATCTTAATATGCTTGGTTTTTCCATGAAACATTGGATATTTCACTATGGTCACAGCAGATTTGTTATCACAAAATATTTATGTTGCCTTCTTTTGCTTGAAATTCAAATCAAATAGAACTTTCCTTATCTACAAGCATTGATTTACAGTAGCAGAGGCAACAATATACTCAGTTTCAGATGTAGATTGAGCAATTGAACCTTTCTTCTTTGTACTCCAACAAATCATAGCCGAACCAAGAGAGAAACAATAACCTGAGTGCTTTTCATATCTTCTAAAGATCAAGCCCAATCACTATCAGTGAATCCAATTAAATTCACATAACCATTTGATTTGTAATGCAGTCCATAGTCTAGAGTACCTTCCAAGGACCTCAGGATCTTTTTGACTGCCTTGAAATGGAGTTCAGTTGGTGAACTCATAAACCTAGACAGTAGACTTGTGGCAAACACAATATCTGGTCTGGTAATTGATAGATATAGCAGGAAACCTATTGCACTTCTATATAATGTGGCATTAGTTGGACCTGAGCCATCATTGCTCATTAGCTTTGTACCTTGAACTCCAGGAGTGCTCACTTATTTGAATTTTCCCAGATAGAATTTATTTACAATCCACGAGCATATTTGTCCTAGGAAATAAAAATGCCTTGAGTACGTTGCCTAACTTGTATTCCTAGAAAATAAGACATCATTCCAAAATCATTCATTTCAGACTTACTCCATTTCAGTCTTGAATTTCACAATAGCATTTAAATTGCTTCCAGTTATTAGAAGGTCATTAACATATACAGAAACCACCAGAGTTTCAGCTTCAGAATTTTTGACATACAGAGTAGCTTTGTTGCAGCTTTTCTGGAAACCAAATTCTAGTAAGTATTCATCAATTCTTGAATACCATGCCTTTGGAGCATGCTTGAGTCCATACAAGGCTTTCTTCAGCAAATACACTTTGTCTGCATCCTTTTCAAATCCCTCTAGTTGTTATATGAAGATTTCTTCTTTAAGTTTGCCATTCAGAAAGGCAGACTTGACATCCAACTGAAAGACTTGCCACTTGAGGTGTGCTGTAATGGAGAGAAGCATTTTGATTGTGTCAAGCCTCGCTACAGGAGCAAAAGTTTCACTAAAATCAATGCCTTGTTTCTGAGCATATCCTTTGACAACCAAACGTGCTTTGAATTTGTTGACGGTCTCATCCGGATTGAGTTTCAGTTTAAAGATCCACTTCAGGCCTATAACTTCATTATTCGCAAGTTTTGACACTAACACCCAGGTGTGATTTTTGTTGATCATTCTGATCTCCTCCTCCATTGTAGCTCTCCCATTCTCACAATTCAAGGCTTCGTTGATGTCTACAGGTTCATGTACTACAACATTACATCGAGTGTAAATATCTAGTGTTTTCGTGCCTCTTATAGCAACATCTTCATCAGAATCATCACTCATAATATCCTGTTGTTCTTCCACAACTTCGTCATTTCAACTTGAGAAGTGGATGTAGCAGAGTTTCTTTTGCAATCCTATATAGCAGATTCATCAAATTTCACACTCTTACTCACATAAACTTGATTTGTGAGAGGATTTAAAATTTTATACCCTTTAGAGACACTGCTATAGCCAACAAAAATTCCAGGCTTAGCAAGTTGATCAAGTTTATTCCTTTTAGATGTTGGCACATAGGAATAAAAAAGATAGCCAAAGACTTTGAGATGAGCTGCAGATGGCTTTGTTCCAAACTAGGCTTTAAAAGGAGTCTTGCCTTCAACAACCTTGATTGGAAGCCTATTTTGTAAGTAGACAATAGTGTTGACTGCTTCAGCTCACAGAATTTTAGGCATTTTCTTCTCCAGCAAGAAACATCTAGCCATGTTCTTAATGGTTCTGTTCTTCCTTTCACAGACACCATCTTGTTGAGGTGAATAAGTGACTGTCAGTTGATGATGAATTCCAGCAGCTTGAAGAAACTCTTTGAAGGAATTTGATGTGTATTCAGTGCCATTATCAAACCTTAAGGTCTTGATTGACAAAGCACACTGATTTTTAGTTGCTTCTTTGAACTTTACAAAAATTCTGAGCACCTCACTTTTTTGCTTCAAAAAATAAACCCAGCAATATCTTGAGGAATCATCTATGAACAAAAGGAAATATCTGCTAGAGTTGATTGTAGCAATACGCATTGGGACACAAACATCAAAATGCACCAATTGTAGTTTTTCTGTTACTCTTGAAGCTTGATTCACAGGAAAAGGAGATTGCTCAACTTTCCCAATTGACGGGTTCCACCCACACCAGTGAAATCATTTATAGAATTCAAGTCATTTACAAGTTTAAGTTCCTGCAGCTACTTCAGTGAACTGAAATTGATGTTTCCAAATCTTTTATGCCATAGACAAGTATTGTCTTCAACACTTACATGTACACTAGCAACAGCATTAGACCATTCAATAGGAAAATTTCTCCTCTTCATTTTAACAGACAGGATTTCAGCTCCAAATGAATCTTGAATAGTGCAGATTCTATTTTCAAATGACAACTTATAGTCTTTCTCAAGCAATGGCCAACACTTAACAAGTTCATGTCAATCGTAGGTACATATAGAACATCTGCAATGTTTTTCAATCCAAAAGGAGTTTGGACGAGAATTATACCTTTCCCTTTAGCATTCACCAATCTGCCATCTCTAAGCTTCACTTTGCAAGCAAAATTTTGATCCATGTTTTTTAAAATGTTAAGGTTAACTATCATGTGATTTGTGCGGCCACTGTCAATAAGCCAATTTCAGAATTTTGAGTAGTTACACACATTTCTTCAACTGCAGCAAACAGCTCTTCTTCGTGCTCTTCTACACTTTTAGCATCTTAAGCAGGCTGAGCTCGAGCTTGCTTCTTTTGGTTTGACTGGCAGATCTTGTCAATATGGCCAAAGTATTTGCAAGCTTTACATTGATCATTTGGCCTAAACCAACAGAAATCTCTTAAATGATTTGTCTTTTGCCAGTGAAGAGAGGCAAGAAATTTATTTTTTCTAAACTTCCCTTTATTGTTCTGTTCAACCTTCTCCTTACCTTTTCTACCATAAGAAAATCTCTAGGGGCCACTTGGCTTGAATTTTTTAGCAGCTGCATTTGCTCTTTCACTTGAACTCTCCTTCTCACGAAATGTTTTTCTTTGTTCCACAACTTGCAATACATTTGCAAGTTTTGTGACTGTGATCTTCTCTATGTCCCAATTGTCTTCCAAAGAGGAAATTTTGGATTCAAACCTCTCTGGAAGTGTTACCATGACCTTCTCCACGATTCTCTTCTCTTCAAGTTGTTCCCCTAATAACCTTATCTCAGTTTTCATAATTCTATCAATATAATCTTTAATTTTGTCTGACTCCTTCATGCGAAGCATTTCAAACTCTTTCCTCAGATTGAGTATTTGCATCTTCCTTGTTTTATCACTGCCTTCGAACTCTTGCTTCAATCTTTCCCAAGCATCTTTGGCATATTCACAAGTCATAATCCTGGTGAAAATCATGTCATCTGCAGCAGAGTGAATGCATGAAAGTGCACGAAATTTCTTGGCAGTTTCTTCAGCATGACGTTTGAGTTGGTTTACTGTGGGATTGTTGGGAAGAGGATTCACTTCCTTACCATCAACATAATCCCAAAGATCAAATTATCTCAGGCATGCCTTCATCTTCAAGGCCCAAATCTGGTAGTTTTGGCCATTAAAGACTTGTGGTGCAATGCTCGAAGGTGTGGAATTCATTGGTTAAGATTCTTGAAAAAGCTCATGTGAGTGAGTGAGGTTAAGTGTTTATGGTTGTTTTCTTTTAAATCACAGGTCCTTTACAAGATCAAGATTCCTCTGATACCATGTAAAGAAATGCAAAGACTTGAGTACTGTAAAGTGCTTGTAATTCAAGAATGAGAATTGGAAAAAATGAAAACTATGTTTTCTTTCCATTGCATTCAAAAAATACAATGATTACAAAAGTGGACAAACATGGTCTGCACTGTCATTACAACTAGTACAAGTAAAGCACAACTAATACAAAATAAGCTAACCACTCCATTACAATTGAACTTAAACTTTACAATAGCACTAAATTAAGTTACATTCCAACATAAGGTTAGGATAAGTATCTGGAGGGGGAACTTTGGTAAATATTCTTAGCATCAGTTGAGTAGAGGTAGTCGTCTTTGTTCTTTAACGTTCCTATTTCAATTTCCTTTTCTTTTAGCTTCACACATTGAGAACTTGTTCCACAAATAAGTTATGGGCATGAAATACTTAGAAAGAGCATGTTACACCTCATTTGCGTTTGATTTTTGCTCTGGGTTGATTACGGATTCATTGGTGTCTTACTCATCAACCCAGCAGTAGGTTAGCATGGCATAGTGTTTTTGTTGTCAATGTCCATGGTGTGATAATACTAAGTCCGGAAGGGTTCCATGGTGTTTCTGTTGTCAATGTCAAGCCCATGGTGTGATAATACCAAGTCCGGAAGGGTTGCAATTACATAGACTATGATTTCTATTTCGTTTTGAAACTTCTGTTGTCTAAAGTTTACCAATGGTATTTGAACTATCTTTTGTCGGGTAGGTATGGTTCGGTGATATTATCCCAACTAAGTCAGATATAGGCTGGGGTACTTAGGATGTTAAACACAACTGATTAGTCACGTAGAGCCAACAATGTCTACCTTCTTGTAACAATGTCCAGCATTCGCTTTAGTCAGGCGTATTCCAAAGGATTATATGGAAAGAAAGAAAACTTAGTGCTCTTTAAACATTGACATTCAATTTAAAGAACAATTTCTAGTTGTTTAAATAGTTTTAAATTGTTATCTTTCTCGAGTCTATTGTCATTTTTTCAGTTTTATATATAATTATTGCACGAGATACTTTTCTTTCTAAAAATCACTCATATTTAATTATTTTTAGTGATGAATCAAATTATTATGTGAAAATAAATTAAAAGAATGAGGTATGAAATAATGCAATAGAATATTTAAATTCATTTATGGTTGAAGAAGTGAAGAAAGAAAATTCAATGATTATTACTTTCTCTTAATTTGGTTGCAAGAATATTAATGTAGATCTTTAAACCAAATTCTATAAAAATTATAATGATTTCTAGTTGAAGAATAAGTATAGTAAATTAAGTGTTAGATTGAATAATTTCAAGAATTTACTAATAAAATCTAGAATCGATTACAAATTGTTCACTAATGAAGTTAACATTATAGATAAATGTTGTGATAATCTATTTAAGGTCAAATGTTGCTTTACTTACTAATATATACTATTTTTTAATTAAAATTTTTCATCATTTTGGGTACATAAAATCACTCACATATTCAAGAAAAAATATACAAAAATCTTTCAGACTTGTGTTATATTTTTGAAAACAATACTGCAACTGATTTGCATGCACATCAATCAACTATATTTCCATCAAACAGTGCAAAAGCGGATTATAGAATTGAAGTTGATGAAGTTTCTTTTTTTAATGACGAAAAAAGATCAAGTTGCAAGTTCTCTTTTTAAGAAAAAGAAATCTCTTAAAATGAAGAAGGTAAAAAGTCTATAATCTAATGTTTTAGAAAATGTCTTAGCCATAATTGTTGAATAATTTAAAAGAAAGAATGATTTACTTGATAAAATATATGACGCCAATATCATCTACAAGAGAAAATGGATTTGAAAGTTTCATCAATTAATTAAGAGATTGATAAAATTATGGAATCTATAAAGTCTTAAGGGTATGCAATATGGAAAAGTAGTAAATATGGAGATTTTTATGTACATGCCAAATACAAGAAAAATAGATTGGATTCTATCTCTTTAGTTATATTTTCATGTTATTGAGTAATGAACATTATTGGTTTGGGCACTTTTATATTAAGAACTATTCTGTAGTTTAACATCTTAAGTGTATGTGTTAAGTAAACCTTTTGGTTTGATGCTTAAAATGAACTTCTTAAATATATGTTATATATTTTAGTCTTTAAGAATAATATTAACATTTATATTTTGAAGTCTTTATTGATTATTAGGAGCCATTGTTACAAATACATGGACCTCGTTATCGAATTTTGAATTAGATTTAGATAACGAAATAATCGAGACTATTTTTATTCTTTTGCTATGAAAGAGTACAGATATTTTCATTTGCACAAGCAACTATTAGAACTTCTACTTTATCAGGTCATGAATAATGAAACTTTAAATAAGAATCTTATAAGGATTTAAGAAAACTTATTAAGTATTAGCAAAACAGTAATAAGTTTTCTTAAGTCTATGTAATGAGTTGAAAAATTAGGTTATTTAAAGATAACTACTCATTTAATTATGGAGGAATAAATTGCAATTTTCTTGATAACGACATGGCATAGTGAGACGATTAGACTCAGTAAAAAATGTTTTTAAAATTCAACTTGATGATTTCAAAGGATTTTTGTAAAATTTTATATACAATTAATCGTCTTACAAAAAGAATCGTATAGTGCTTTAATAGTACATCTCTTGAGATTCAATAAGATTCAAAATACTTCTCATATTTTTAGGTATATGCATTACTTTATTAATATTTTTATTATGCCTTTATATCTAACTAATCATTTTAATAAAATAATTTTGTTTTGTAGGATTGTATAAGAGTAATAAACAACACACATTGATGCATATGCACCATGTAGGGGCAACAGATTTGGTCCAACTTAAAATATCATTTGTTATTGCTTATTTGACATGAGTTTCACGTATATAATGACTAGATGTAAAGGTATCGTGAGTTATTTTAAAAGCAATATTAATTTTAACAAATTAATTTTCTATAGCTTCACATGGTATTACAATATCTTATAAAAATAGTAATTATGATTAATTTTTGTTAGATTTTTGTTAATATTGTATTCTTTATATGTTCAAGTAAGTTCTATTTAGTTAGCATGGGCTATGCTATTAGGTTTAGATTTCTTTCAACATATGGCACTGAGAGAAGATATTATAAAGAAGAGAAAGACCATAAGGTTCGTAAGAATTATTTATCTACTTGTATTCTTAATTGAGAAATGTTATTGAGAGATATTTTGGCGTTTTACAAGCAAAAATCCTTACAATTTCACATGTCTAATTATGATATGAAGAAGCAAAATATAATGTTATTGCTCGTTGTGTGGTATATAATTTTACTAGAATGCATGAACAAATAAATGAATTATTTAATGCTTATGCTAAAAATTAAAAACATATTATGAAAAGTATAAATGAAGATGCAAATTCTCAAGTAGAGTATAATATCACTTCATTATAACTTCAGAGTATGTCTTGAAAGTGGGATACAATTGCTATACAAATATAGAATGATTATATTAATAGAAGTTCTCATTGGTTGATGTTCTTTTTGTAAGTTATGCTACTATTATACTTTAGACTTTAAAGCATTGTATCATGATTAATATTTTTAATTATTTAATTAGAACAAGTTAATATAATTTTTATCTTTATATTGCACTCTTATTATATAAAATTAATGTATGAATTTTTTAGTTATATTAAATATTCATACCTTTTATTTTAATAATTATGAGAAATAATTAATTTAATAATAAAACTTGATACATTAAAAATAAATTAAATAAAATTTAATAGTAACATTTAAAAGTATAATAATAGTAACAATAATAATAATAATAATAACAACAACAATAATATGATTTTCGAAAATTAAAACAAAAAATATGATGATAACACTAAACAAGTTTTTTTCAATTTTTTATTACAAATTTCAATCAAACATGTTTTTATTTTCTATTTTTATTATAAATCTCATCCAAATTGAATTTTATTTTAAAAAAATAAAAACTAAAAACATGAAATAATAACCCACAACCATATTAGAAAAATGAAAGGGAAACCAAATGGTCTTATGATGGAACCAAATTGCCCAATAGGTCTGTAGCAAGATTCACTTAGCTAAGACGTGTTTTGAATCTTATTTCGCAAGCAACAAGCGTAAACCAAATTTTTTATTTCTAAAAAAAAAAAACAAGCGTAAACCTAACTCTAAGATACTTTTTGATGTAGTCCAAATACATGAAGAAAGTGTATAACATTACGTCTAAGGTTTCAATATAAAGACAATTCACATCTTAAACTTGAATCACGCCAAAGCAATTTTAATTTACAAGAAAGATTTACAAAGGCATTAATCTATGTAATAGTCATTGTTGATGGAAAAAATGTAACAACCTTGAAAAGATACAACAAAAGTGTAACACCCTAATCTCGCCCGACGTATGCACGTGCGTCATACAGTCACACATGCACATGCCTAACAAAATTAACGTGTTACCTATATCACCTTCACTTTATCACATGTTATCATACTTAAAATTACAAATCACACATTTGCTAAAATCCAAAATTTCCTCATTTTATATCATAAACTATAAAGTACATTGTAGTTTTAAGTTCAACATCATCCATATTTATACAACATCGTCCTATAAGCATAAACAACTTAGTCTACACAGTATGTTACAAAAATTAGGAATGCACAAAAGTTATTAACAAACTATGTCTTCAATTCCTAGCTGACCGACCTTTGAGCCATATCTGATCTTCAAAGTTGCACAAAATATGCTTATATGGAGTCTTAGCTAGGTCACCTCACTCTCAGACCTGAAATTGTCAACGATGTAATTTTGATGAGTTTTACAAACTCAGTGTTCTGTTGCCATACTTCCTCTCCCATCATACTGTGCTTCAGACATCACAGAACAATCCCTGATCCAATGATCAAGTGAGCCGCATCGAAGGCAGGCTCCTGTCAACCTCCAGCATTCACCACTGTGCTTCTTCCCACAATGTTCACAAGCTGGCAACTGACCCGATACTGTAACTCTGTTATTCCCAGGCTGTTCAAAACTACCTCTCTGTTCGAATCCTGATTGTCTAGATCCAGTCGGTAGCCTGAAAGCTCGATTCTGACGCTTACTGAAGCTTCTACCAGAATCTCCCTGAGAATCACTAGGCCTCTTCTGTCTCGACTCTGATCTGTGCTCAATCTGAATATCTTTCAACAACTGTTCAATACGAATAGAGGCATCTCGTAATTTTGTAAAATTACCTAGATTAAAAATAGCTAACCTCATCTGGATGTCCATATTCAGGCCGTCTTCAAACCTCCTGCACTTGGCTTCCTCAGTAGGAACCAAGGCAGTGGCATAATCCGTCAGTTCATTAAATTTCACTTCGTACTCGGCTACAGTCATATTGCCCTGCTTCAAATCCATAAATTCTTTCTTCTTTCTATCCATATAGATCTTAGGCATATAGTTTTCCTTGAAGACTCTCAAGAAGTCTTCCCATCTCAAACTACAAGGCCTGATGGTACTGCCTGGAACAGTTTTCCACCACTGATAAGCTGGGCCTTGCAGTAGGGATATAGCATAGTCGAACCTCTCATCCGACTCACAATCCATCTGATCAAGGACCCTCTCAGTTCTTTCTAACCATCCCTTCGCCTCTGCAAGATCTGTACCCCCGTAGAAGTCCACAGCCCCATACATTCGCAGTTTATCGTACCTCCTTTCCCTTCTCTCGAAAATCCTTGGAGGCATTCCCTCAAGTCGAGATATTGACGACTCTCTACTGACTATTTCTGATCCTAGGTCAGCTGAGTGTTCCACTTGATCGCTTACGTCAGATAACCTATAACACACAATAACTTCAATTATCATTCGAAGTTTTCACAACATTTCGTGCCTAACATAACTACATATCCCTATGGATGCCAACTATGCTCTGATACCACCAACTATAACACCCCAATCCTGCCTGATACATGCACGTGCGCCATACGGTCACACGTGCACATGCCCAACAGACTTGTCGTGTTACTTATATCACCTTCGCTTTATCATATGGCATTATAATTAAAATCAATCCAAAATTTTCTCATTTTATATCATAAACCATAATGTACAATATAGTTTTAAGTTCAATATCATTCATATTTATACAACATCGTCCTATGAGCATAAACAACTTAGTCTACATAGTACGCTACAAACATGAGGAATGCACAAAAGTTATTAACAAACTATGTCTTCAATTCCCAGCTGACTGACCTTTGAGCCATATATGGTCGTCAGAGTTACACAAAATATGCTTCTATGGAGTCTTAGAAGTTAGGTTGTCTTACTCTCGAACCTGAAACTGTCAACGATACAATTTTGATGAGTTTTGCAAACTCAGTAGAGTAACCATTCTTGGTGGTTCACTCATGTTATAAAACACAATCAATTATAAACATATTGTCACACAGTTCATATCAACTTGATTTGCATCAAGTTCTATCACAAACAAATTGTATTTCAGTCAAACAATTTAATTAAACTATCACTTCATTACACTTGAATAAAATACAATCATTGGTTTAATACCGTGTATTCAAACATATAACATTCTTACAACTTTACAAATCATTCAATGAATTCAAATCATATGTGAATGTTATATGTTTGAGACTCACATTCGTTTTTACATTATTGTGACTGTGTGCTTTTTCAGTATCCCGTATCACCGGGCTCTTTCATCCTGTCCCTTATCCGTCGCTGATACAGGGCTTATTGATCACAGTAAGACTTAGGCTCTAACCACATATGTTTAAGCTTTAAGCTCTTTTCAGTAGCAATCTCAATCAGTAGCAACACCAGTCACAACTACCTTTAAATTACATGTATTAAAATGAAATGCATGCCACAATTCATTCAATACGATTAATCACTTTCATTCACATTATCTCAGTCAATACAGTCAGTCATAACATTCAGTCACTTTTAGTTGAGAATCATTTAGGCAGTCTTATTCATATACAAGTAGCACTTCTAATGATATTCACATGCATCAAAACTCCTCGGACAATTCATGTCCGAAATTCAGAACACAATCAGTACATATCAAATTCAATTAGTCATTCTCATTCATATACAAATAGCACTTCTAATGATGTTTACTTGCATCGAACGCCTCAGACAATTATATCCAGAATTCAATACACAATTCAGTGCACATTCATCAATTTCAAATTCAGTTCAGTAATAAACAAAACAAGTCAAGGTGAGACCATCTTAGGTTACTCACAATTGCTCCCTTAAGCATATTGCCTTGACGTTCCAGCAATATCAGGAAGTGGTCGCGCTACTTGCTCTCCTATATACATTAACACAATTTCACATTACTGTACTGCTTATGTAATTGAGTAAACACATGTATAAATGTATCATGTATCATGTGTCATACATGTGCAATGACAAATTCTCAGGTATATTTTTTTAACAAATTGATGTACTCCAATTGTGCCAAAATTCACACAATCATTCACTATTCCAGCTTTTGCTAAAAGCACCTCATTTAGGGTCAACTTTGTATAATCAATAAAATTAATAAAATAATGGAATTCTGTAACACTTTCTTCAAGACAATTATTCCCTTGTGCCTTAAGTTTCTAATGACTCTAAGATCATAAAATTTGGTTCATTATTCTTTGAGTTATGCTCAAAACACTGTAGACTGAGTACATTTAAAATTTGGGCTAGTGCATGATCATGCATTCAAGTTGTACAACTCATATCTCTCAATTACAATATCTAAAAATTACTAACTTTATACCCATTTAAAGCTAAGAGAATAAGCTACAACTTTGGTGAAGACACCTTAGTCTAATTCGGCCTACATCAATATGGTTTATTCAATAACAACAGGACATGATTTCTATCCCTGGTAGTGCTACAGCCTAAGCCAAGACTCAATTTCATGCCAATTTTGAATGTCTTAGAGATAGAATTAAATTTTGACTTCTTCAAAAAGGTTGTATAATATGTCTCAAGTTTAATCTGAATTAAGAATAAACTAATTTGGAAATCTACAGATCAAGATATAATCAAAATACCGAAGCATGTTCAATGAAAATTCTCCAGTTCATAACATTCCAGCACATTTCCTCTTTTTCATCCTAAATCTATTAATCAAATCTTTCTCAAACGAATCCAGATGGCTCTAAATTTTCACAGAGAGGAAGAAAAATGTGTTAGGAATCTATTGGTTTAAGTTTCAAGTCATTAGGAGGTTGGATGAAAAAGTTATAGTTAAAAGACTCAAAGTTATTTAGTAAAAATACTCTAGTTCATATTAAGACTTCAAAAACCAAACTCATACACGCAAACCATCACCTTCTTCTTCCTCACTCTACTGCAAAATTTGTTTTCATGAAAAGTAATAATTCTCAACAAACCCTATAACCTATTTTTCACATCTTTCTGAAACTTTCATCTCAGCTCATCTCAGCACAAACAATTCAAAAATCCAAGAGTTAAACATAAACATCATATGTTTCTGCACTTCTTTTCTTTTCTTTTCTTTTTCCAGCTCCTGAACTTTTTCTATTTCACTCCAATCATCACCGAAATTGTCTCTTCCCACTCCATACATGCACGAACCCATTTATAAATATTAAAACATCATCAAGATGTCATGATTAACTTACTTGATTTAACAATCAAAAGCTAAGTTCACAATAATGAACAACGATTTTCTGGTTCCATGACTATCTTATGAATGGTAAAAGCATGGATTTGGTGTAGCAATTCAACAAGACTTAAGCCAAAATACAGAGAAGTGAGATGGGAGCAATTTGGTGAAGAAATTTCATATGAGCTACAGTGATTTCCAAAATACGTAACCAGGTGTGTTAAAAATTACATTGCCACGTTCTTCAACTGCATGTAAGCCATTTATCATATATATATGCTACCATGTGTCACAAATCCTTTGGTCTCTTATTTTTACATTTCTAGTCCAAAATACGCCAAATTTTCAAAATATCTGAAATATTACCAAAATTACTAAATCAATTTTAATACACTCCAACTTAATTTTCAAGACCAATAAAATCTACAATTCCCATTTATAGTCTAATTATACCCGAAAAATGTCAATGAATGCATGTACAGTCATTTTAATGTGCAAAACTTATAATTCATATGTATATGTATGCCACATTATGCTTAAGCATGAATTATGCTTTCTAATTTCTCATTAACCTCTTATAAACACTATTTAAGCCTTATATAAGTAACAGGATGTTACAAGTAATGTTGATAGATCTTGGATGTATAGATGATTAACACCTGATGGTTTTCATTAATCTTGAGTTTGTTAAGGGAGTTGAAGCTTTTATTCATTATGCATATTCTCAACCTGCATATATGGATGGCCTAAAGATCAGATGTCCATGTAAAAAGTGCAAACATATTTGTTTTCTTCCTATTGAGGAAGTGAATGGTCATTTGCTAAAAAATGAGTTTGTTCCAAATTATTTTAAGTGAACAAAACGTGGGGAGCCATTGATTTGTAACATCTCAAAGGGTAATTGTTGGGCACCCCGCCCTCGCAAGTCACGGGCCCAACGTCCTAAGTGACATCTGAACGCGTATCCCATAAGGGTGGCGTGCCCACTCCAGTCAAACATAAAAAAACAAACTCATTTCTCCTATTTTTGAATAGATTTTGGGAAACCTCAAATCTGAATTACAATTTGAGTTCTTCAAAACATTTATTCCCCATTGTCTTAAGTTTCTAATGATACCAAATTCATTCAACTTGGTTCAAAAATCGAAAAGTTAGGCCTCAAACACTTTTAGATTGTTATTAAAATTAAACAGTACACTATACCCAACTTCTATACAGAAATTGAAAGTCCTAGGGTTTGAATTAAAATTCGATTCCTTCAGATAATTTGTAGTTCTATGGATCAAGATATGCTTAAAAAGCTAACGTATGTTCATAACCCAATCCTGCTCTTCCAATCGTCTCCCCTCACTTTCTTTCCATCAGTCCTTTTTAAATCAATACCAAAGGCTACCAATTTTTATGAAGAGATAGAAAAATGTGTTAGGAATCTATTGGCTTAAGAATCACTTCATTTAGAGGTCAGACGAAGAAGTTATGGCCAAAGGAGTCAAAAATGGCTCTTGTCCTCAATCATATTGAACCTATTTTGGGGCAATTGGCATAACATTCACTAGAGATATCGGATTAAGGTCTTCTTATGATGGTTTCAAAGAGGACTTCGATATCTAAAACTTTCATGAAGACACCAAAGAGAGATTTTGTCATCTAAAGTGTCAAAATTGGACCAGACAAAGGTTAGATGATGGCTTGGTGCACTAGACGATGTGCACCAGACAATGGCTAGAAAGATAATTTACAACTTTCTAGAAGGCAACTTTGTCTAATTCAGCTTAGATCAACCCAGATTTTTCTCTAAAATCAGAACACAAATTTTTCCCTTATGAAAACTTGAAAATGCAATGCACAAACTTTGAGAGTCATGAGCAAAAACGCAATCATATTCCATTAGCATTAAAAGATAAGAGTTTTACAAAGCTTTAGTGGGCATTTCAAGCCACAAATACATCAATATCTCAAAATCCCAAATTACAAAAGATACATGAACAATAATTTGCTCAAAATGCAACT
>JANKOE010000004.1:17341975-17367025 GCA_026284465.1 Erythroxylum citrifolium
TCACCCTGTTACACACAAAGATTCAATATTCGATGATGGACAAGGAACAAAGAAAGGATTCTCTGCTGAATGCTTTCGGTGGGTATCAAAAGCTACAGTAATCACTTACTAAACATAACATAAGCTACTTGTCCACTTTGCATATATTACATTTGTCATCCAAATAAATTTGCCACGTGTCGTCACACATACAAGCCAATTGTCATATATATACATGTTGCCACATGTCACACTATAATTAGTCCACGTGTCACAATAGGATTGGTCCAAAATAATTTTTTTTCTAAAATTCACCAAAAATTCCAAAATATCCTAAATATATCAAAATTGCCAATTCACATTTTAATCATATTTAACAACTCAATTGTACCCGAAAAATGCCAATGAATGCATGTACAATCATATAAATGTGCAAAAATGTGCATGTCACAATTAATTATGCATGATGTGCATTTTCCTAATTCCTCATAAATTTCTCAAAATTCACAATTCTAGCCCTAATGTGGGTAACGGGATGTTACACCGACGAACCCGATTAAGCATATTTTTCATTATGTTTATTATTCTTACTCTCTTTATGAATTGATTATGTTATCCTATGGATATAGATTTGGTTTTTGTGTATGAATGATCATATTATTATATAGTTTGGCAGTTTGTGTATGAATCCATAGCTAGAATTTCAAAATAATCCATAATTGTTATGTTGAAATTTATTTGTAGCGACTAATGGTTCGTAATCATTAGGGATAACATAAACTAGGTTAAATGACACATTGTATGTGGTTTTTTCCTTGATTAATCGGTTTTCTTAATTCGTAATACTACTACCCAATTGAATCTAGATATCGTATCCTAGGATATTCAGTGATTAAGTTTAATTAACGATCGTATCTTAATTAAACACTACCTAAGGGAAAACTCGGGTTAATTATTAACCCACAATTAATAGTTCAAGGAGAAGTAAGAGAACAACAAATCAATTAAATATGTTTCATTAGAGTGTAGGTTGAGATTGAACCAAAGAACTGGGTCCCTACTAAATTTCTCACTTTTATCAATTTTTACATGTTTTCTCTGAATTGCTTTTGTTTGTTATTTTATTTTCTTATTTTTAAAACCCAAAACCCCCTCTAAACCTAAACACCGATTAATTTCATTTTAACAACTTTACACACTCTTTGTAGGATCGATATAGACTCATTACTACTATAGTAATAGTCTAATTTTTATTTTGACCAACATTACGATGCGTTGTCATTTGGTGATGGTTATTTTAATTTATTTAAACATAATTTCATTAATGATTATGGAATTCTTATGGATGGCTTATATAAATAAATGAAGTTAATTTTTCTAATTCCCTATTTTTTGTTCATCATACCCCTAGAACTGAGTGTAATATATTGAATAATAATTCACCTTACTTGGGACATAACCATCTGGCTCATATATCCAATGAATGATTTCGTATATTGGTAAAGAATGAACTAAGTAAACTATTCACTTATTGACCCACTTAACACCAAGTGCATAACATTGGAGAGAAGATGTGTTACTTGTACTATACACTTCAGTTGTTGATCCATAGTAATATCTATTTAGGAAAGGTAAAGGCATAAAGGTTTTTATTCTACTAAAAATAAATCCAACTGAATCCTATACCAAAATTAGCCATTGGTTGTTACTTATGTTTATACACACACACACACACACACACACACTTTATAGTGAAATTTGATTTGTTGTACTCCTGTACTTCCTTATTTTTTAAAGATCCTAAAATGCTTTGATCCATAATCCTAATCAACGTAGGAATACAACAAATCAAATCTCACTATATATATCTTTATAGAAGTATATCAAAATTTTAGCTTCAAAAGGTGATTGGAAGACAAAAACCTTGCTATTACTACTACTTCTACAAATTTAAGTCCACAAACATAAGAGTAGGTAGTGTTTAACTCAACTTTACGAACAAAAAACTCAAAAACTATTGTCCAATTTAATGAGGATCCTCTATTCCTTAAAATGTATAGTCTCTTATATGATTTTTTAAGATGCTCCTAAGAATACAAACTTCTTGGATGGAGTGTTCAAGTAGTTGCATAATAACAAAGCATCATCCACTTCTTATACTACTCATATATATCATTATTAATGATAATCTTCCTCACATACCATTTAAGGATAAATTTTACGAAATTGAGTTAAAATTGTAAGAAATTTATGAATTGAATTCTTGGAATTAGTAACAATATTTCATGAATATTTTTTTAAAAATATACGCACATCTCTTTATAGGCATACTTGCTTTTAGGTGCAGATCTCTTATAGCATATGAATCCTTCAAGAACACAATCACTTTTGTAGTGCAAGGGCATTATACTAGGTTTGACATTGTACATGCCTAAGTTTGAACAATTACTTTAAAAAATGATAATTTTTACTATAGTCTATGATTATCTCATGATTATTTTTAAATCATACTTAGTATTTAATTCTTTGTGAAATTGTTGTGATTGATGTCACTTATATGTAATTACATTTAGTGATAGAAGCTTTGAACAATATGAACGATTCTAATGAGTATGTGCAAATAAATAAAGAGGATGAGGTATGGAATGATGCCATTAGATTTAATCTCATTGATGGTTGAAGAAGTGAAGAAGAAAAATTGAATAACTACTACCTTTTAAAGAATATTAAGGCAAGCTTTCAAACAAAATTCAATAAAGACTATATTGATGTTCAATATAAGAATAAATATACTAAATTAAAAGCTGAATTGAAGAATTTCAAGAATTTACTCAAGGAAAAAAGAATCAATTATAACTCCATCAGTGAAGTTAATGCCACAATTAAATATTGGGAAAATTTATTTAACGTAAAATATATCTGTTTATTACTATATCATATTATACAATATTTATTCTCACATTTCCTTTTCATCATTATAGGTAAATAAAATGGCTCACATATTCAAGCAAAAAGGATGTAAGGAGTTTTCATACTCATGTCATATTGTTAGAGATACTACTACAACTAGTTTGCATACACATTCATCAACTAAAATCTCCATCAAATAGTACAAAAGAGGAACATAAAGAATTAACATTGATGAAGATTGCTCATATAATGAAAAAGGAGAACAAGTTACAAGTTCTCCATTTAAGAGAAAGAAATCTCCTAAGAATAAGAAGGTAAAGAAGATAACATTTTAAACGATGTCTTGATCATGGTTGGTGAACAATCAAAAAGAAAGAATGATTTACTAGATAAAAAATTGACCGAAACATCATCCACTATAGAATGGATCTGAAGCTTCATCAATTAATCAAGAGAATAATATAATAATGGAAAGAATTCCTTAGAAGAATTGGGTGTTAAGGGTGTGGAGTAAGGAAAAGCCGTAAAGGCTTTACACGATTCTCCACTTTATAGGGATATTTTTATCAAGATGGTAGATGTAAGGAAGCTGGATTGTATCATGTCGCTCTAGTTATATTTTTATGATACTGCGTATAGAATTCTTATCGATTTGATACTTTTATATTAAGAACTATTCAATGGTTTCAACACTTTAAATCTTTGTTTTGTATGAATATTTGATACAAACCTTTTGACTTACATGGCTTTCTTATTGGATTTCAATTCAGATTATGATGATGAACAGATGAAGGTAGTTATTATTTGTCTAACTAGGTAAGCGAACAAATATTTTCATTTACAAAAGCAACCATGTAGAACTTCTGCTCTATTAGTTCATAATTGGATATTGTAACTTTTAAATGGGAATTCTACAAGGATTTATGAGAATTTAAGAATGAGCAAGACAATCTTCTTGAGCTTATATGATTGAAGAGTTTAAGAGGCTTAAAACCGATGAGTCATTTGATTGTGGAGAAATAAGTAGCAATCTTCTTGATGACTATAGGGTATAATGAGACAACTAGAGTTAATGAAGAATGCTTTAAATATTCAACCTGGACAATTTCGAAGTACTTTCCCAAAGTCTTATATATAGTTAACTCTTTTACAAAAAGAGTTAATACTACTTCATCCTTTACCAATACACCTCCTGAAATTCAACATAATTCAAAATTCTTTTCATATTTTCAGGTAAATTCATATATTTAATTACTATTTTCATTATATCTTTATGATTGAAAATTATTCTAATAGTATAATTTTTTAAAGGATTGTATATGAGCAATAGATGGTACACATATTGATGTACATATTCCTATTGATGAACATATACCATAGGGGTAAAAGATCTAATCCAATCTAAAATATTATATGTTGTTGCTCATTTAACATATATTTCACATATGTAATGGTAGGATGGAAAGGCACTAGAAATGATTATCGAGTTCTTTTAGAAACAGAGACAAATCCAACAAACCAATTTCCTATACCTCCATAAGGTATTATATTATTTTAAATAAACATAGTAATTACGATTATTTTTAGTTTCTTCTTGTTAATATTACATTTTTATATATTATATATGTTCTATTTTGTTCATTTAGGCTACCCAATATACCTGAATTTCTTTCTCCATATCGAGGTGAGAGATATCATTTATAAGATTATAAAAGAAGAGAAAGACCTTAAGGTCCACATGAATTATTTAACTACAAGCATTCTTTACTAAGAAATGTTATTGAAAGTTATTTGGGCATTTTAAAAGCAAGATTCCCTATACTTTTAAACATATTGAATTATGATATGAAGAAATAAAAATACATCATTATTGTTTGTTGTGTTATACACATTTATATTATAATGCATTTACAAAGCGATAAATTATTTGACAATTGTGTTGAAAATGAATAACAAATTAGGAAAAGTAAAAATAAAAATGCAAGTTCTTAAGTATAGTATAATATCGCTATAACACAACTTCGAATCATGTCTTAAAAGCGAGATAAAATTGCTAGACAAATATGGGATTATTATATTAATTCTAATTGATTTATATTTTCTTTTGTAAATAATATTACTATTATGTTTTGAAAAATTATAGTATGATGAACATCTTTTATTGATTAGAATGACTCAAGGTAATTTTTATAGTTTATAGAATTTTATTATATATAATTGATGTCTAAATTTCTTTAAGTATATGAATATTCATATATTTAATTTCTAACCATAATGAAAAATATTAAAATTAACCATACAATTTGATATTTAAAATACCTAAATTAAAGTTTAATATTAACACCTAATTATATAATACAAAATAAAAACAAGATGATGGCATCAAACATGTTTTTGTTTTTAAATTTTTATTACAAATCTCAACCAAAAACTTTTTTGTTTTTTTAATAAAGAAGAACTAAAACTAAAAACAAAAAATAAAAACAAAAACAAAAACAAAAACAAAAAAAATCACAACTGAAAAATTGAAGTGAGAATCAAACGGGGACTAAACATATGGAGTTAAAATATTTTGTCGTAAAGAAGGAAGTTCATAAACAGTGAGTGTGTCTTAAATATATTAAGATAGATCTTATGATTGCAAATCTCTTAACTAAAGGTCTTCAACCAAAAATATTTAAGGAATGTGTTCAAAGAATGGACCTTAATTATATTGATGATTGTTTTTTAATGATTTTTTGACAATCTTAAGCTCAAAATTTTTGATTGACAATTTGTTTATTTATTATGAATATGCACATGTAATTGTCATTAAATAAGAAATAAAATTGTAATGTGGACCTTTGTGATTTTTATATATTACTTGTGTTACCTAACTTGATAAATTACTAGTGTTGTAGTATATGAAATGAAGTATGCGAAGTTGAATTGTATGACCACTCCTACTTGCATTATGTGATTTACTATGTTGAGGTCAATTATGAAGATATTAAGAGATTTATTTATGTGCGTTTAATATTTACACTATTAAGCTAAAGTTTGAAGTACCAAGCTAAGCAGAGGAATGTAAGAATATGACCCGATTAGTGACCATATTTTATGTATATTAATAATAATATTATTCAGTTAATATTTCTTATTTAATAGTAGAATAAATCTCAATCATTTATTTTGGTCACTTAATAAACGTGTCAAATTAAAAGTCATAGATATATAAATTGGTGTTCTGGCCTGTTAATTAAGGTTGCATATTGTTTTATATCAAGTTTCTGAATGAAATACTACACTTTTATGATTTGTAATCGATTGTTTGTTTAGGATTCTAAAGTAATGAATGCAAATTTTGCTTTATATCATAAAAATCATGTTTTTACAATATATTATTATTAAATAAAACATAATATACTTAATATTTTAAGAATTTTTAAAATAATCCATCCTTGTGCTTTTTTTGGGAAAATAAGTAGTATATTCATTCACAAAAAGAAGAAGTGATTATCATCTTCAACAATTGAAGTATGTACAATTTGGCTATCTACAATACATGCGCTGTTATATTCTCGTAACTGCTAACGCTCAGGTTTTCCGAAAATCTTCCTTGCTTTCCTACCTAAAGAGGTTCATATCTCGTAGCTCAAATAAACCCCATGGGGGTCGGGTCGTGTGTGGCAGCACTCAAATCCATCCTTACGTTTTACTACGAAAGATTAACTTCTGTATACTACACGCGGTTGAAAGGAACGTACTGTCCGTATTTGGCACAGAAGACGAAACATTTTATTTTTCGTAGGAGACCGCCCTTCTGGGGACAAAAGTGCAGCAGCCAATCAAAATTCAAGACCGTGATCGAGGCCATGCATGAGATGAGAGGGGAGTCGAAGCGGAGGGGCATTGTAGTCATTTAAACGGCCAAAATTGTAAGCGCTCTAGTCCAAGCTCAACGAATGGAAACAACAGTTAGGTCGATATCGTAAATTAAGCAAAGGTTGAGGCCCTTTTTGTGCATTTAATTATAAAATTATGTATGGGAGATCCAACTTTGCCATCAACAAAAGCCCCAATTTTCACAGCGACGACTCTGCGAGGGAAAAAAAAATTAAAGAAAATTCGAAGAAACAACAAAAAGAAGAAGGGAGGAGAGAGAAAGAAAGGCCAGAGAGTGAATTTTAGAAAGACGGAGGAGTCGTAGAGAGAGAGAGTGCTATATATCTTTGTGTGTGTTTTTAGGCAGTAATGGCGGAGAAGAAATCGAGCGAAGAGAGCGTCAAACTGTTTGTAGGTCAAGTACCTAAGCACATGACAGAAGCTCAGCTTCTCGCAATGTTCGAAGAGTTTGCTTTGGTGGACGAGGTCAACATCATCAAAGACAAGACCACGCGAGCTTCTAGAGGTTTCTCTTTCTTTCTTCTCACATTCTTCAAATCTCTCTGTTTTATTTCTCTCTTCTTAAGCGGCTTTGCTTTCTGCATGATTCGGAGTTCTTTTTTCTTTGGATTAATCTGAGATTTCCGGCGTTTGAAACCCTAATTTGAGTAGTTTTTGTGGTATGTAAAACAGGTTGTTGTTTTGTAATATGTCCGTCGAGGCTGGAAGCGGATAAGGCGGTCAATGCTTGTCACAATAAGAAAACGTTGCCTGGGGTTAGTGCTTTTTGTGATCTCTAGTTATTGTTTTCTTTGAATTATGTTGCTCAAAGCTTACTGCTTGTAGTGCGTAATTGCTGATCTCAAACATTGTATTAGTGGATAAGTATTGGTCTTGTAGTAAATAGGACATTCTTAACAATGACTGTTTCCGGTATTCTGTTTGATTTAGTTGGAAGTTAAAAGAATGAGGCGGTGAGTTTGAATTTGCTGAAATTTGTTGAGCCTCTCTTATCTTAAAAGGCTCTGATATTGATTTTGTGATCCCTAGCGGAGTTGGATTTATCTGGTTGTATAGTAATACCACTGGACTGTACAATGCAGCCTTTAATGATGTAATTGGTCTATGCAAAGTTCTTCAGTGAGGTGGACTTCAGCAAAATGCGTGATGGAATTTGTAAAAAGGATTGATGGGTGCATCACTTGCATGAAGCAAATGGAGATGCTGACTCCAATTTAGAAGATTTAAAAGAAAATTTGTTTCTTTCTTCAAAGTGCAGAGACTTGATGAACATTCTGAGTCTTGTGACGAACATTGTTAACTGGATTGACCGGGAATGGCAAACTGTGGGTTGATATTCATTTCACTTATTTGTTTGTAATGTCAAAACAACAGATTGTAGGTTACAATTGTTTCATAAAAGATATTATTGAGTCTGCTTAGCCATCTGGTGGTTTGTTCATTCTAAGTAATGAAATGACACTATTAGGCAATTTGTTAAACAAGTGATATCACGATTAACTGTCACAATAGTAAGCCATCTCAATATTAAAAACTATGATCAATTGAATCATTTTGTGACAACTTCTGACATAGACAAACCCTTATTCGTTGTTACCATTGTGCTTTTGAGGCTTGACTCTTGTCAACTTATTTTAATGAATAATCTTTTTAATTTAATTTCTCATTAAGTCTCTTTGGGCTTGATTTACTGCATAGATTGATTTAGATACTGTGACAATCATAACTTCTCCGCAAATAAATTCCAACTATTTTTATGTATTTGTTTTTTGTTACATTTTGACGCCTTGGTGTCGCTGCCTCTCTAATTGGAGTGCATCCTGTTCTTTTGTCAACTTCAGGCATCTAGTCCATTGCAAGTGAAGTATGCAGATGGCGAGTTGGAAAGGCTAGGTGTAATATAATTTCTTGACATGATACCTAGTTGTCTCTTATATTTGCTTTATCCTGATTCCTTTCCAGATACTGGTGTTTTAGATTATTTTGAGAAATTTTAGTAGATTATGCTTTGTGCTTTTTTGAATGATTTGTTACTTTTCTTTCAATCCAGAGCACAAACTCTTTGTGGGTATGCTTCCAAAAAATGTTTCAGAAGCTGAAGTATCTGAATTGTTCTCTAAACATGGAACTATAAAAGACCTACAAATTCTAAGAGGTTCTCAACAGACAAGCAAAGGTGCTTATTTCCCTTTTTGGTTCACAAATCCGGAAGAAATGAAATGGTAATTTTGATTTTTGCTACTTAAATTTGTAGGCTGTGCTTTTTTGAAGTATGAAACAAAAGAGCAAGCCATTGCTGCCATGGAGGCCACCAATGGAAAGCATAAAATGGAGGTTTGTGATTCAAACAACATGTTTAGCTCAAAAGTAACCTTAGTAATTCTTTTAGCTTTGGAAGATTGCTTTATCTGTTGCATTACATTTAGGTTCACTGTTTCTTTTTGTTGGATAAGTTGTTTTCTTAATTTGTACTTTGTAGTATAATTTTGTATTACAAGTTTAGGATATTTATGTATCAACAATATATCTTAGGTAAAGGCCAGCTTTTGTCTAATGTGAAAATGAGTTCTGAAAGTACTGTCCCTATTACAGTGAGTTCTTCTCCATGTCAACTGAACTAGAAGCTTGTCAAGCTAAACCAGTAATGTTCTGGTCAGGAAGCAACTTTAATCTGACACTGTCTACAATTTCTTAAACTCTTAGTTATACTAGACAGTTTAACTATTTTATCTGGAGCTTGAAGGCATAGCTTAACAGACATCAATTGTTCAATATTCTATGCTGACAATTAGATCAGATAGAGGAGGAAGTTGTGGTGTTACAATAGTTTAACTAACCATTATGATGTTGGTATGGGTTCTCTGAAACTAAAAGGCCTGCCCATATATTTTCTGACCCAATTGTCTGAACATACATACGTGTCACATTTTTTAATTCTGTTTAAAAGATGACCGTTCTTCCATGGACTTTGAGTTCGAAGCCTGGAACCTTATTTTGTCAATGATTTTGTTACAATGATTCAGTCTGATTCTTATCTTTCGGTTTACTAGGGTTCAAGTGTTCCTTTGGTTGTCAAATGGGCAGATACAGAAAAGGAAAGACAAGCCCGAAGAGCTCAGAAAGCACAATCTCAGGCATCCAATTTGTCAAATACTGATGCACAACATCCCTCATTATTTGGTGCCATGCCATTGGGTTATGTACCCCCCTACAACAGTTATGGGTATCAGGTCAGTAGTTTAACTGCAATTGTTTAGAGGTTTTCAACTTATATGAAAACTGGCATATCCTTAAAATTTGTGGTCCTCTTTTCTTCTTAATTGGATTTCGTGTTCTGTCAATTTTATCTACCAGTAATGTATTATCAAAGGTGAGTATTCTGTTGGTCATTCTGTTGTAGGCTCCTGGAACTTATGGACTCATGCCATATCGCCTGCCAGCTATGCAGAATCAAGCAGCTTTTCATCAACCCTCTTTTCATGGTATGATTCCTCCCGTGAATCAAGGAAATCCTGTGCGTGGTGCAATCAGGCCTGACCTTGTTCCAACTATGGCACCTAGAAACTATGCAGTGACTCCTGCAAGTTATGTGGGTTCTGCGTATCCTACAATGCAAGGTCTCCAATATCCCATTTCATATCCTGGAAGCATGATGGCTCACCATTCTTTGAGTGGTTCACCTAGTCCGCTGCCACCTGCACCTGCGGCTGCCAGCTGTAGTTCTGCAGCATCATCAGGTGTTAGTACCAGTTCCGCAGGCCAGATTGAAGGTTTGTTTTCCACACAAAAGTCCCTGTTTTTGTTCCCTTATCTTATTGTTACTAGTGTTTACCTGCTAAATACTCTTTGTTATTTGACTTAGGTCCACCTGGGGCCAATTTGTTTATATATCACATACCTCAAGAATTTGGTGATCAAGAGCTTGCCAATGCTTTTCAAGCTTTTGGACAAGTCTTGAGTGCTAAGGTTTTTGTTGATAAGGCAACTGGTGTTAGCAAGTGCTTTGGTATGCTCATTGTCAACATGATTTTCAACCTAAATTTGGCTGTTGACATTTAATAACATGTCTCTATTTGCAGGGTTTGTTAGTTATGACTCACCTGCATCAGCTCAAGCTGCAATTAGTATGATGAATGGATGCCAATTAGGAGGTAAGAAACTGAAAGTTCAGCTGAAAAGAGACAACAAACAGAGTAAACCTTATTAATCTGAAGATGAGTCTTGGCAACAATCAGAATTCTGTGATAATGTAGTCACATCAGCTTGGATTAGTGGGAGTGACTGCAGCATCAGCATTTTGGGTGGACCGTAAATACATGGTCATGATCATTACTCCATCCATGTAATTGCACCGCGGGATTGGAATTCCAAAACTTGTAATTCATGGTGCATTCTGTGCCGATACAATTTGTATTCTGTACAATGGAATTTCGTTGAACATCAATTATTAATTTATTGATTTTTCCCTCAATAACTTGTGTCCACATATTGTGGAAATATCAATTGAAAATTATTCATTATTCTATGGTTCTTTTTTAGTCTTTTTATACTCTTTATTCTTTTCCTCAAGATTATTTCTTTTGCGCATTTATTTATAACAGGGAGACTTTTACTTGGTTGCCATAAGATATTATTAAAGAATCAAACATTTATCTTCTTGCTTCCTGCTTTACTTCTTTCTGTTCTCCTTTCTTGATGACAATAATGGTTAAAGATTTAAGTAGTAAGTGCAGGTTGCATGCCTGTTTTTGTAATGGAGTATGGACTGCTTGTCCATTTTATTTACAACGAAGACATGTATTGCTGTACGGTGAATCTTCAGGTATCATTCTGAATTTATTTAATTTATGTTCTGTTCTATTCCAGAGTTTGGACTCAGTATGTCCTTGATTGAATAAGTTCTCAAATGGATGATTTTTTGTTTTTGCTGAATTTAGCCTTATTATCAAAAGATAAAAAAGTTTAAGAGATGTTCTGTTCGCTTAAACTTTTTTTGTGTGCTCTTCTTTTTCATTCATTCTCAGAGTTGGGAGTGTGCACTCAGTGGTTGTCAACTGACATGATTCATTTCTGAAGGCAATACAACAGAAAAGGTACTTTTCCCATGCATTGCAAGTTTAGAAAACCTCGCAATACAGTCTACTGAGCAATTTTAAAAGGATGAAATCTGCTGACCTACTTCATAAAACTTGGAGTGCATTTATGCAATTTTTTATTTTTTATATTTCAATCTTCTTGTATTCTCTGTTTGCTAACATCACTTATAATGTCAATATGCTAATGTTAAGAGCTTATCTGATTACTGTTACATAGTTATCTTTCATAATTTACATTGCATTCAGGTATTTACATTTGAAAATAATGGATGTTTTTGAGTTTGATGGAGCTTGACGTTGGACTTGCTTGCTTTATTGAGGATTAAACATCTGGCCATAACTAATTACGGTGGCAACAATAGTTAATGGCTTGCGGCAGGCCACCACTTTCTGTAGATAGATCTTGCTCTTAGGAGAATTGAATTGTGTTTGTGATGATCCCTCATCTTATTCAGGCTTTTCTGTTTTTGTATTTCTTTTCTTCTTTCAAGTATTTTGCTGCATATCAACAAATGGATTGCACAGTACTCTAGGATTAGCATGCTTTGAAGCTACTACTATACCTTGAGCTGCTGAGCAGTTTTAGTGCTTCTGAGCTAGATTTGGTTTTTACCACCTCACTATTTGGTGAAATTTGTGACGCACTGAAGCAATGACAAGTAATCCAACTTTTTCTTTTACCAGGTAATTTTCTGCCTCTCCTGTTCGTAACTTTAGTTAACATATTATTTTTTCTACTTTCACAAGTTAACTTCTATGTGCGCAATCTGTCTCTTTGTATTAGTTTGTGATCATACATGTAATTTTATGCCTGAGAAACCATAAATTTGGTACTCTTTGCTGGAAAGGAGGATTTCAGAGTTTGGAGATGCTTGAGAGATATGGCTTATTGTGTTCTAACTTTTCTTCCTTATATCTAGCACACAGGCAAAGCTTCACTGGGTGTTGAGGCAACAATTAAAGATAAAAGACATCAAGTTCTAACAATCTATCGGCTTAGTTAAATCGTGAGTTTTTCAAAAGAACTTGCAGTACAACTTGTTTCTCTTTTCTATCAATGCTAGTCATTGTTGTAAATCTGTTTGAGGGTGGGCGCATTCTTTCTAGAGAGTCGAGGCGATTGTTTGTGGGACTAATGGTATTCTACTAACTTCTAGTGGAGATCATATGAAAGGCTTTAATTTGCGTTATGACAACAAGACAGTTACGTATGACATTCTGAAGGGTGTGTTGGAAATTCTTCATTAGGCATGAGAGGCGGGTCATATGAGGGTTATTTTAAAAATTGATTCACAAGCAATCTTTTGACTTCTAGTTATCAATCACTCTATCTGCCTTTATTTTGCCTTTTTTTTTTTAATGGACTTGAGGTACATGGCTAGTAGAAGTTACTTCTGTAGTAATCTATGAGTTGAAGTTGTACATATTGATTTGAACCAACGTACACTAGTCTTGCTAGTTTAAGTTTACTAGGTCCATTTGATAAAACTATGTCTTGGCATTGCCTTCCCACACGAGTCCAATATTTCTTTTTATCTATAGTAATCTTTTCCCCCATTTTCTAAAGAAAAAAGAACTTAAGAATTAAGATCGTTGCAACCTGCCTTTTGGTCGTTAGCTATTATCAGTTTTCTTAATTCTAAGAACATGAACGCACAACTATTTTTTCTTTAGTGTACCATCTGATTAATACATGACGATTACATTCTAAGTTTCACTTGTGAATGATAGCATTTGTTGATCTCCTAAATTCAGTTTTTGAGCTGCCCGTTGTGATTGAACTGTATTGCAAGAACCCAATCTTCTTTAGGTGGTTAGTGGAGAATATTAATATGGTTTGTTGTGCAAAAGTATTGTCCACATTTGTGTTACCTTCAAAATCTGATCCTATATTTGCCCTAAATCCTTATCCACATCCCCCGTTAATAATTTCAGCTCTGACTGCGATCTCATTTCTTCCTTTAGTATAGACGTCGTTTTCACTTGATGTTATCATCCCAAGATGGTCATGAGCATACTTTTGCCAAAAGTGAATCCTGGAATCTAGACTGTTAGATCTGATAATCATTACATAAACGATTGCACCTTAATGGGAGTGGTTCAAGTGGGTGGCTTCGGTGCTTCACCAATAATCTAGCCCTGATCACATGTTTTATTTCTTCAGTGCTCTGCGTTGCGTTTCCTAAGCAGTTACTAGAAGCCGGCCCTCAACAAGATTTTGGTGGCAGGGAGTGAAAGGAGCATGATAGCACTGGACATGACGGGTGACAGGAGTAGTACCGAATCCAAAGGAGGACGTGTTTGGACGATAATTAATAAGCTACAATATCGTGGTTTTCGTATGTTTAGCACTGAACCTTTGCTGCGAGTGCTACCCTTAATTTCCTTATAGTAGCACGTTACGCATTGCTGGTAAGTGACTTTTGCTGTAACAACAACAGGGTTTATGATTGGTTATTGGACAACGTGTGATTGCCGTAGAGAAATTGTTCAAGTAATACCTTCTAATCGTGACGTTCAACTAATTGTTTGCCTAATGATAATGTGTATGGGCCACAAATGTCCAGCAACTTGTAATCATAGGTTACATAATCCATTGGCTCTCTCTTTCTCGGAAGAAACAACGATAAATTGGATTCTTTTAATGACAACACCAAGGCGTTCGCTATTCCTTGAAAATTAATCATGATCTTTCGCATGACACTTTTATTACAACAGATGTAATTTATTACCGACCGAAAAAAAAAACAAAAAGAAGAGGAAGAAAGAACATTACCTTGTAATGGTCCTTAAGGAATCATAAAAACCAGGCATCCTCCTGAGTTTCTAAATTTAATTTTCCAACTTTGTCAACCGTCTCAACAATATCTTTACACAGCTTTTTTCTTTTTTGAGACTAAACTGTCAGCTTAAGTAAATACGCGTTTTCAGGATTAAGATTCACGTCTTTGTTGTTGAATATTTGATCAAGAAATTAATCAAGTAAACCTCAAGAATTATACAATAGTCAACTATGTTCTTTTTGTGGACCGTAATAAGGAACTTTGACGCACCAAATAACAGGCATGCCTTAGGGAAAGTGAAATGTAATAATCAATTCGTTACATCCTATTATAATTTAAGATCATATTTCAATTAATTAGTATTTATTTATTTCTTGAATATGTTTATTTAATATTAAAATTTTAATTTAGTGATTCGTATAAATCAAGTTTGAAAATTATTTTAAAAATAAAAATAAATAATAAATCACAAAAATATTATGCATTTTTCAAGTCGTTGTCTCTTCAGTCTTCAATTAAATGAACCGTACTTGAAGGTTTTCAACAAGCGTACCCTAACAAACAATACGTAAAAGGACTCAAGGATCGACACCTCGACTCGGCTAGTTGGCTTCGAGTGGAATTCTCAGACATTCTAGAAACCCGAGAATGGTTCCCGGTAACCACATTTATTGAAAAACACGCTTTTTTTTTCCCCTTTCCTTCTAGAAGATTTTGGCTGTAGCAGTCTTTTCATATATTAATCTCCCCCTTGTGGTTTTCTCTACAAAGAAAAACACCCTCACGACTCGTAGCGTCAAACAAGCCATCCTCCGTCCACTCCATTGAATGTTGTATATACCTAATGTTCATGTAAACGTAGTAAAACTTCTTACATGGCCAACGTTACGAGTTGTCTACAATTCTTAACTTCTCTACCTTAATTGTAACACATGGAAAGTTACAATTTTGGTTACAGTTGGAAAGCAGAGCAAACAAGAAGGAAAGATCATTTCGTCGACGTTGGTTCTTTGTTTCTCGTTGAAGCCACCGGCGACTCCGATGACGTTGATCTTCGTCCACCAGACATTGGTGCAGATCTCGCCGACGACGATGCGGAGTCGTGTAGCTACGACGTATCGGATCAGTCTTGCGTCAGCGACGTCCTGAATAATGATGATTGTGGCTGTTATGAAGGTGAGAAGTACTGTGGCAACGTTGAGGAAGAGGAGATTCGCATTTGTGGCGGAGAACCGTGGAGGAGTGATGTGGGTTTTCATCAGAAATCGTGTTCTTCGGTTGATTCAACGACCAGTGAACAGATGACTGAGATGGAAAAGAACAAGCTTTTCTGGGAGACTTGTCTGGCTTCCTAGAATTTGCTCTTCTATGAGCATCAGGTCCTGGCAAACTTTTTCCTTTCTCCCTGTATTATCGATTTCATTGGTCTTTAACTCCTGTTTCTGCGGTTTCTTTATTCGTTTACAATGTAAGTTTCAGAGATTAAAAATGGTGGGATGGAAGGTCATTAACCGTTCTTCATCTCCCAATAGACGACAATTGTACAAAAGATAGCTTCTTGTTATTTTTATTACATAATTTATAAAAAATCTTAATAATAATAACAACAATAATTAATCACAATAATAATATTACTTATAATAACATAACTAATTAAATTAAAAAAAAATAACTAATTTTGTATAACATATATCTTACTAAAATTAATAACATTAACAAATAGTTGTCGTAATTTTTAATAATAATAAGAATAAGAATAAGAATATAAATTTTATTACAGTTACTAGTGGATAATAGCATAATTAAATATTGTAATGTAATTATTTATACAATGACAAAATAATAAATTAATTATATCAACTCTTCTTATTATACTACAAGGGCATTTTTGTTATTAACACTGTTTTTTATTCTGTCCCCTGCAACCAAACACATTTCTGTCCTCAGGACAAAGACAATTTTCTCTGTCCTGTCTACTGCAACCAAACATCTCACTGTCTTCAATTCTTGTTCTGTTTCGTCCTCTTCTGTCTCGTCTCGTCCTGTCTCTGCCTGTTGAAGACGCTAACCATACAGACAGTTAGTTCTGTTTTTGTTTTTCTATTGCACTTGTTTGATTGTTAATTAATTAAATTTATTTTATTCTCTTATCTAATCTTTATTAATAAATTATCAATAAAAATTATTTCATTTTATTAAAAAAAATAATTCTACAATTAAATTTTAGTTATAATTAATATTGATTTTAAATGTATTTTAATTATTAAATCAACTTTTTTTAAAAATTATAATTTGAAGATATTTTAAATTTAATTATATTTATTAATTTAATTACTTACAAACATTAAATTAAATTAAATAATTCATAATTTTCATCAATAATTAATATATTAAATAACATAAATATTTATTAATATCATTTTTACCAAGGAAATTTTGATTCTAGCTAGCTAGAATATTCATACATCAAATTCACGAACTCATTCAAATGAGTCAGCCAACAAATGTGATGTACTTGCATAAGTTATTTGTTGAGGGTTGATTTTTAAATTGCAAAAGTTAATGCACGAAATTAAACTTTACCTTTCTCCTTGAATTAAACTCGGTGCTTGGTACCCTTTTTAAAAATAAAGTAAATAATTACACTGTTAAAATTTTATAATAAAAATAATTATATTTTGCAGACGAAGTTGAAATATTCAAGTATAGTTAAATCTATATATATATATATGCATATTTTTATGATAAATTATGATAATAGTTATAAAAAAAGTTATTTTTATATTCATTTAGAAAGAGATAAATTGTTTTAAGTACTTTTATAAATAAGTATATACATGTTCAATTGAAATATAATTAAAATGAATATTGTATAGATATGATGAAATTAATTTTTCTTGACAACTATGTGGATAGAAACAAATATATTTATTTGAGTATTAGTATTAAGTGAATATAATAAACATATAATTAATGAGCTATTTGAAACTTATGAAGGTATTTTTACATAATTTTAAACTAAATGTAAATTAATATTAAAGGAATGGAATGCTTGTAGTTCTTGAAATGCATATTAAAAGTATTAGTTATTATGATAAAACTTTAATACTTTAATAGTTATAGTAAACTTTTTATAAGTGCCTTCTCTTTTGTTTGTCAAATTATTGAATATAATTTAAACTAATAAAAAATATGAAAAGATTTTAAGTTAACATTTCAATATAGTGGATAAATTTTTTTAGAGTTAAATTTAAATAAGAATTATGCCTCCTTGGTTAAATACAATATTAGAGAAAATCTATATTAATTGTAAAATCATCATAAATCAAATAAATTGTTTATTAAAAATTAGGCAAATGCTATTTAATGTGAACAAATTTCAAAATAATTAAAATTTACTAACGATATGTTTTTAAATAAGATGAAAGTTTTTTCTTTTTTGGCCCTACACACACTTCCACACGTTATCAATATGTATTGGCATGAGCATATTGAAGTGCAGGTGCTTAGTGATTTCAAATATTAATTTCCCACTAATTAACAATCTCTTCATCAACATTCTAAATAACTTGAAGTGAACGTGTCTGTGCAGCAATTGTCACAGCAAGTAAGAAGGCAGGATGATAAGTACATAGATTAGCATATATAGAACACCATAATTATGTTACACTACTTGGACGTGGCTCAGTGTACAGTAAAAATTCACTCTCAGGCTCAGCCATGCCTAATCTGGTGGATAGCTGTTAGAAGTAATCATCCATATTTAGAATGGATGATGTGCTTTGGAAGCACCAGTATCATACATTTTCTTACAATCTTATGATAGTGAAAAGCTAACCTCTGATTATCACCTGCTTTCATACCTTGCTCTTGTGTTCAGGCCTATGTGAAAACTCGAAGTCTATGTGCACAAAAGCTCGCTCAACTTCTGGGAGTAGTTCAAGTTTTTCTTGAAGAGTCTCGCCAATGTTATGCGCTTTATGGAGAGGCATATCTTCTGGGAGAACTATGTCAACCTCCACAAAGTAATTAGAACCGAGAGTGTATGCTCTCACGGTGTCAATGTGCTTGATCTCTTCATGATGATTCCATATCAGATAAGTTAGCTTTGCTAGAAATTCAGGAGGGGCTGTTCTTCCAATTAATGACCATACATTCTCCAGGACTGTCCTTGCCCATGTATTGATGGTATATAATGCTATCTGCGGACCGACAAACAGCAAAAGCTCAATTCTTTCTTCAAAACATTAGATCTAGTACCTTGTCACAGGATAAAAAATTAAGGACAAATACTAGATGGATTTAAATGAATTAGGAACTCACTATGACAGCTCCAGTGGGATCAATCCACCAAGCATATCTGACAGCTAGAACCGCCGTTATCAGACCAACTGAATTTGTGATGACATCGAAGAAGTGATCTTGAGCATAGGCTCTAACAATTTCATTCTTGAATTTACGGCAGTAGACCATAAGCAGAAACTTGACTGCAGTGACAGAAACCATGATCGCTATCATCCATTTCTCCTCATGTTTGTCCATCTCAGGTCCAGTCTGTACCACACACAAATTGGTTGAATAATAAGGAATAAAATCTGAAAACGATAATTACAGGAAGCAATCACTTCCACAGAATTATGCAGTTAAGGTTGATGAAAAACATTGACTTGCATAAATTGACTAGTTCCGAGTATTATCAACAGCTATCCAACATTCTTGGCAATTGATTGCACATACGCGTGTTAATGAAAAATAGGAAACAGATTATTTGAAGGATTTAAGATTATACCTTCGTGATTAAAGCAATCTAAATCATGTCTTATTTAGTGAAAAAGTTCAGCACTATTTGTTGCTTGGTGATAGTAACTGGGATTTGATAATAAATAAATAAAGACAAGACTACGCATTATCCATCCTTGGTGAATGTAAATAAAAGTAAAGCCCTTTTCCGTGTACTTGGGTGGCTTTATGATTTCTGGTGATTTATGACGAACGGCTCTTGGACCTTTGGATCAGAAAAATTTTCTTCCCCCCCCTTACCTTTATCTTTCCCAGTCACACATTTCCTTTGTATGATTGTACCATCTCCTTATTGTACTTCAACAAGTCACGGAAAATGTGAGTAGGAACAAACTGCTTGCGTCAAATTAACTAACTCTTTTAAGGTACGTGTCAAATCTTTGGAGGGGTTGAGAATTCCAGCGGCATACCTTTGAAACAAATTGATGTCCAGATTCGAGCAGTATTTGTAGCCCCAGAGTTGCCATTACAGATGCAAAAACAATGATACCCTGTTGTATAATTAGGCAATATTGTTGCATTAGTCACGACGGAAAGAAGCTATGAATGCATAACAAAACTCAAGAAGCATTGAGATTCCCAGACTTGGAATATGGTAAGCTTAATTACCACAGGCTGCATTCGTTTCTTTCCAATTGGATAGCGATAGTGGTTTGGCTTTCTCATGGCATGAGATGTGAACCACAAAATAAGCCCTGACAACAGATCCAAAAAGGAGTCTAAAGTTGAAGCAATAACTGCTAGTGATCTGCTCTCAGTTGAAGCATAAACCTTTGCTCCGAAGAGCATCAGGTTAGCAACATTTGAAATATGAACAGCCACTCTCTCACTCTTTGCTAGCTGCTTCATTTCATCCTGCACGGAGAAAATTAAGGACTTGAATCCTAGCTCTTTATACGCAAAATTCACTATAGAAACAACCAACCTCTGTTTGATTTCCCGGTAAATATCCAGATTCTGTCATAGTCTCCATTTCATTGTATCCCTCAAGAAGCCTTTCCTGTTTCTTGTAATATTCTGTGACCTTCTTTTGCTTCCCTATAATCAGGCATCAGGTAAGAAAATCAAAAGTAGTCATTTGCATTTGCGCTCTAAAATAGACGGAATATGTTGTAATGCAGCTTGGCCAATTGAGTTCCAGATGAAAGTGCAAGAAACTAGCATCACAATAATCTCGCTCTCTGTATCATCATAACCAAGATTACCAGGTAAGCGTTTCAAATCTACTATTCAGATTCAGAGAGAGTGATTCTTAACAGTATAGAACTGCTGAGGTGGTAAGTCCAAGATTTGGCACACAAATAAATAAGAGACAAACATTAAGAAGATATGCAAATTATTGAATTAGTTTCAACATTAGCCTGATTTTAACAAGAGATTACTCAAATTTGTTGGGATGTCAAGTGTTAGTAGGAATCTCACGTTGAAAAGATATGGAATTAGTAGAAGGGAATGTAAGTGGAAAGGATCCATAAACCTAAAGTCTTAAAGTTTTGGGTTGAAGTATGGTGTCGAAGCCCATCAATATATTTCCTCTCAAGGTTCATGATGAAGATTTCTATGAGAGTGGGCTCCTCGGATCCAACAAGTGTTATCAGAGTTAATGATTCAGTAAGGGACGAGTATAGAGACGATAGTCAAATCCTGTAGTTGTCTCCCCACAAAGAAGAGCAAAGAGACTCTAGTCGGCCCAGACCAGTGGAGTAGAAAGGCTCTTGGTGACGCCCTATACTCGAGTTGTTAAAAAAATGGCAGAAAAAGGCTTTCGCTCAAGGAAGAGCTCAAGCCTAATGTGAAAGTTTACACTTGAGGGAGAGATTGTTGGGATGTAAGTGTGAGTAGTAATTAGAAACATATGAAATTAGTGAGAGACATATAAGTAGAAAGGATCCATAAATTTAAAGCCTTAAAGTTTTGGGTTAAAGTGTGGTGTAAAAGCCCATGAATATGTTCCCTCTCTAAGTCCATGATGAAGATCTCCCGCACAAGTGGGTTGATCCAACAAAATTTACTGTCATATCCATGTAAAGTAGCTCATTTTTTCTTGTTAAAATTGAAAACAAAGCATGAGAGCAGTATGTTGAGTAATTCTTCACTTGCCAGTTCTTACAGAACATGAAATCTAATTGAGCAGCAGCAAAGTTGTGAGGGATTTCAAGCGGTCTCATAGCAGCAGTGCATTCAATTTGAAACTTATAAGATGCTATTTCCTTCTTGCTGCATATATGCTTTTTCTGTCATATCCATCTAAAAGATTTGTTAAAAACAATCCTAAACAGAAATTGATAAATCAGACTTTCGATAATTCTCCAGTCCAACTTTAGGAAGGTTTTTTTCACTTCACTTTATTAATTCTTTTTCTCAATTGATTAGCCAACCCCCCCACTTGGAAATGTTGAAGAATCAGGAAGAAGAGGGCATGATTCTATCAATGTCAATATCAACTTTGGGAAAGGGTGAGCAGTATCAAAGCAGAAACCTCCACACTAGTCCAAGTGCATATGCAATCCAATAAAATAATATTTATATATATGACGATGAATACATGGAAGAAACGTAATTCCAACTAGCGTGAGTGGATTACGATTACTTTACTTAATTGGGAACCTTAAAAAAACAATAGTGCCACTGTCACTGCCACCACCCCATTAAGATGTTTCGTTTCACACTTGGTAACTCAAATGCATTCCTTCCACCTCAAAATGCATAATTCCCACTAGTACCCAGGTGACTTATGCGCCTGATATTCACTCGTACGACTCACCGACCCACTTTTCACATCATTTGAAAAATATGCTTTTTTAAGTTCTACAAATCTAAGATTCATCGGTTAAAGATAAGGGAAATAATATATTCCTAATCTCAAAAAGAAGATTAGCAAAAGGATGGTTGCGTTACACTTAAAGACGAAGGGTTGTTAGGTGAGCTGTAATATAATGGAGACAAGCTAGGGGTTGGGAAAAGCTTCAAACTGGAGGAGGAAACACGCCTAAGCCAAGTAATTAATGCTGACAACGACATTCTTTTTGTAAAAGGACAAGGTTCTGTAATTTCCTAACAACAAATGTGTTTTTGGCTTCACTTAGAATTCCCAGAACAAGTTTGGTATGTGTATAGAGCATTGACTATAGATAGAATATATGCCTGAAAGCATGAAACTATAATCTAATGGATAGTAAGATGAAATGATGAATGCAAAAGTATGGTGATCTTACTTGGAGTGGGAAGGATGCGATGGAAGAGATATTGATGAGATGAAGGAGAAGAGGATTGATGATGGTGCGTAGGAAGCCGGAACTTGTCAATATTCAGTCTCCAACTACCTTCCTCTTCTGACGCCAGAAGTTGTGACTCGTATTCTTCTTCTTCTTCTTCTGTTCCAACAACACCTTTACCATGATTGTTCTTGCTACCCATCTATATAGCTCTTGCTTGTTGCTGCTCTCTCTCTACTCACTACCCTGAGGATCTTCCTTCTCCTTCAACAACACAACACCAGTGCTGGTGCTCTCACAAAGTCACAGCCACTACATAACACACGTCTTTTTTATACGACAGCCTCTTTTTAAATAGGAGTAGGACATGGTTGGTTTCATGAGCGTTTAACTAAAATATAAAATAAAATCGTCATAACTTACTTAAAGAGTGAAGGCCCTATTTATCCATATCATCTCCGTTCATTCCAGATTATTAGGGTACTGATTCGTTCCAAGTGTCTCAATCCACGTGCATTAATTTGACTTCTACACGTAAACAGATTGGGGTTGACTAGAGGGAGAAAAAAAATAGGACAACACTGTAGCTAGCATTCCATAACAGAATGATGCTTATAAAGCATGTCCTGTTTGCGTATAAAGCATGCCCCGTTTCGTAAACCGCATATTGTATTAGCTGTTTGTTAGAGATGTTTGGTAGAATTAGCTGTTTAATAAAGACATGACTTATGAAAATATAACTAAAAAAATTATAATGAAAACTAATTTAACTTTTCTCTGCAAAATTGATTTTTAATCCTTCTCATTTTAATTAATTAATTAATATACGCTTTTTATTTTATTAATAATTAATATGATAACAAAATAAAATATATTAATAATTTTTTAATAATTAATAATGAATGTGATAATAAAATTAAAATTTATTCAGTTTTTATTTATTACATAATAATACTAATATATAAGATGATCAATTACTCATATTTTATAAACAATTGTTAATTAATTTTTATTAATAAATAAAATTTATATTTCTACAATTTATCATAAATCATTATTTACATTATATAATTATTTATTTATAATTAATAAATATTATTTTACTATACTTTATTAATAATTAATAATATATGATTAGTTTTATATAATAATAATTAAATCTTTCGTTAACCTTTTATTTATTATGTGGCAATATTAACAAATAGTATGTTTATTTTTTATATTTTATTTATAATTCATATTTTGTAATAATAAATAATTAATTTGAATTAATAATTTTTATGATTAATGTTAATTACTCTGTAATGGTAAAGTAGTGTCTTCTTGCCAAAATAGTTCAGGAAAGAAGCAGAGACTCTTCTTTATTCAAACCTAAACATTGCACAGCCTCTCCTTGCCAAAATAGTCGATCCCACCTTTGCCTTTACTTAGCAAACCCAAACACTGCACAGCCTTAAATATCGTTCATTCTCTTCCCCTCGGTCTTCCTTTCTCTGTTAAAAACATCTAATATTCTCCTACCTGACCAGTTCGCGATCAGATCTGTTGTCTTCACTTTTCTAGTTAGTAACAAGAAATGGAGCTGTCGCCGGTCGGACATCTCTCATCTTCTGAGTATACTTGGTTTTGGGTAATTAAAACTTCGGCTGGTTGATGTTTTCATCTTCAGCGGTTTGTATTTAATCAGCTAACCAAAAAGCTGTTAACCAAACAATTATTTTAGCTGGTTGAAAAGTCAACCAGCTAAAAAAAGAGGTGATTGAAGTGTAACCAAACGGGGCTATGTAAATTTTTTTACGCCGATGAGGTATTTTAGAAGGGTTTCAACTATCCATTCAGACTAATCCTTGCCTGAATCGGGTAGATTCCTTGTGGGAGGTAAAATTCTAACCCCAAATTTTAAACAACTGCATGCATAAGGGGATTTAAATCTACGACCATATTTAAGCTAGGAGAACCTCTTACTAATTCACCGTCGCTAAATTTAGCTCTTCTTTCATTGGCTCCCGTATGTTGGCTAATGATAGGGTTATGTTTGTATTTTATTGATTTAATGATATACACGAGTTTATTAGAAAATTAAATCAGATGGTAACACTCAAGTTAACGTCTCTTGACAATGACGGAAGTAAATATATCTTTTAGGGCCTTTTCTAATTTATATATTAATATCTTAAGGAAGCCCCACGTCGGTTACTGTTACTGTTACTGTTTTAGAATGCCACAAGGCCTACTAGTATTAAGTACCAAAGACTTAGAATTTTCAACTTTTTTTTTGTGAGAAAAAATGAGCATAGCTCACAAGAACAGAAACCTACCTAACATAGGATACCCCTATTAAATCATGATCAAGCCATCTACCAATACTAGGGGGAGCTTGCC
>JANKOE010000004.1:17469116-17482332 GCA_026284465.1 Erythroxylum citrifolium
TCAGTGTTCATCTTCAATGGTGGAGAAACCACCGATGGGAACCACTCCCTCCATCGCCGGTCCAAGACGGCACTCCAGTCATCTTCTCCTTCAATCGATGTCCGGGAAATTAGCAGGCGACGACGGCTTCGGGCATTGAAGACGGCGACGTTAGGGCTAGTCCACGACTCCACGACAGAGAAGAAGAGGAGGCGGAGAAGGACAAGGCGGGGACGGTGACGAGCGGCGAGGGAGCGACGGCGAGGTGAGAGGGAGAGGACGAAGAGAGATGTGAGAGCTGAGAGGGATCCGAAGTCGGGGAAGGGAGGAATAGATTTTTTTAGAGTTTATTTTTTATTTTTTGCAAAATGGTCCCTGGCTCTTTTTTTTCAGGAATGGTCCCGAAATTACCAGTATTGGTGGTACCGACCGGTACCGATCGAAAACGGTTGGTATCGGCCGGTATTCATCACCGGTATAATGAGTGACTTTGAAAGCTTAATGAGTGAAAAGTATTTCCATTACTCGGATAAATTCTCAAAACATCATTAATTTTAAATATAATACAACAATAGGTTAGGAAATGTGAATATAAATTATTTGTAAAGATGTGAGGAAGACTATAGAGGGAGGCAGCAACAAAAAAGAATGAGTTATTCTGCATCTGGAACTTCTTCTTTATCTTCATCTAAAATATAGACCAAGGCTTGATCTCTTGCCACAAAAATATATGTTAAACCTCTTGATTATGTTGCAATCAAAGTTTTGAACATGTCAAGATAATTTTGCCTAGCCAGAGGTTGAAATAAGAAAGGAGTCAAAAAAAGATTAGAAATATAGAGATCATTCAACTGATAGATTAAGGTCCCATCTGTAGAGAAAGGCATGTTGACATCATTTTTTTGTAATTGTTTTTTCAATTTTAACATATTTTTATTAAATAATAAATATCATACATGGAACCACTGTCCTATATGGCATCCATGTGGCAAAAATAAAAATCTGACATGGCATGTCATGTTAACAATGTTAAAGGAACACTTGATGTTGGGCTATTTTTGTAAAAATTGAAAGTTTGATCATTTTAGTGTCACTTTTCAAAGTTTGGACTAGTATTAAAAATTGAGAAAATTTAGAGTTTTTTTACAATTAACCATTAAATTAAATATGCATTTTATCATTTTCATACATGTATATATTGGTTAATGTTAAAGCAATTCAAAGCAATTTCTTAAGCGATACATCCACTTAGAAGAAAAGCATTTATTAAGAAAGTATAAATTGACATAGATCTCTTAATTTAACATAGTTATTTAATATACCAAAACAAATTTCACAGTTCCTTTTTAACTTAACTGTTAATGTTAATTGCAATTCACTCCTCAAGTTAACCATTCCATATGTCTCGTCTTCATATTCAACTAGTTTAACCTTATAATATTCATGATAATATAGCCCATTTGGAACAAGTTAAATTTTATAATTAAACACATCATATAATGATTCTTACTCTTCTCATACACTCAAACACTATATTAGCCTCAATGTAAAAAAATAACATATATTATAACAAAAAAGATAGCTAACATGAAATTTTTTTTGAGTAAAGTTACTATTTCCCTAACAAGTACAAACTAAGTAGAATTGGAGGATGGTAGTTACATGCTCAAATATTAGGTTGCCACCCAACAACAACTTTTTTCAAAAGTTATTAGATTGATTTCTCTTTTTGGTCATATCACTCCTTATAAATTAGATCTTTTAATCTCACCTCCTTAATGACCATTCATCTTAAACATCATTTTTTCCTCCAAGTTTGGAGTTTCTACTACATCATGATGAAAAACATTAATCACAATAACAAGTTCAACATAATGAGAACATAACTTACCTGGAAATAAATTCAACCTTGAATTGAAAAGAAAAACTTTCTTTTTAACAATAAATTTCTTCCTCAATATCTTCTTATTGTGAAAAATCTTAGTTTTTTCTTTGTAAATTCTTTAACTTTCATAGTCATCATTCCTCAACTCTTCAAATTTTGTAATTGCAACTTTATCTAGGCACCAATTTCATTTAGGCCCATATTACACAACTTAATTGCTCAACATGCCTTGAGCTCTGTCTCTACTAAAAGATGACATGGCTTATCAAATATTAATTTATACGAGGACATGCCAATAGCTATCCTATATAAAATTTTGTATGCTCATTATGCATCATCAATTATTAAAATTTAACCCTTTCTGTAAGGATCCACATTCTTCTCTAATATTAGCTTGACCTCTCTATTTTACACCTCAACTTAGCCATTGGTTTGTGTATGTTAAGACATATAGACCTTATGTGTGACATGGTATTTATTAAATAGTGTCTCCACCAATCTATTATAAAAATGGGTGTCTTTGTTAGAATTTGCTTAGATGGGGACATATTTATGTAAAAGAATAAAACGAAATATTAGCTTATCTTTGGTGAATGACGTTTGAATTGCTTACTAGTCTTTAAACATAATGGTCGTCTTCTTCTCCCAAGATTAACCTAGGTCGTCTTTCTTATTTAGCAAGAGATTTTCCATTTTTCTTTTTTCACTCTTTCACACTCTAACTTCTCTCTTACTCTCGTGCTCTCTTCTTCCTTGTAGTTTCTCCTGTTCTTTACAAACCTAGTGTTAGAAAATCAGGGAGAAATCTAATCATACACCCAATAGAATAAATAAGAAACTTTTTTGTTATAATTTTTCGAAGCCATGATCACTTAAATTCTATAACATGATTAACATATAAAATATAACAAAGCATGAATCATAATTCATACTTTATTTCAAAGCTTGACCCTTTTCTTGTCATTTCCCTTGAACTATTTTTGAAATTGTCTCATCTCAACCACCGCAGTCACACAATTGTCTAGTCTCTAACAGTATCCATAAAACATGCTGAGATAATTAGTTAGGCAAAGAGTGTTAGCCCTTTAGAGCCTAAGCCTATTTATAATAAGGCTCGGTCCTTTTAGTATTTTAATTGAAATAAAATTTTAATTAAAATTAAAATTTAATTATAATTATAATTAGTTATAATTAAAATTTTAAATTTTAAATATTTCAAATAAGATCTAATATCTCATTTTTTATCCTTATTTATTAAATATATCATATTTAATCATAAAGTTTCTTAAATTTTACATTTAAGTCTAACTTAATTAAAATACCTTTTCTCTCTTCAACTCGTTCTTTATATATGATCCATTAAGTTCTTAAATATGTTGATAATGGATATAAATTATAACTCTAAATTATATTTAGAATTAGATAAACTAAACTACTTTAATTTATCTTTAATTCTCTAATTAAATAATTTAATTCATAGATCAAAAGATTAGCATCTAGCAACGCTTTATAACAGCCCAAATATTTGAGGATGTCAAAGTAATTTTGATTAACCTTTAAGTGCTTGATTTTTTTTTCATATGATTGAATTCTTTCATCGTATAATGTTCTAATTAGATATAGAACATGAAATTAATGTATATTTTATTTAAGTCTAATCATATTAATTCTCCATTATTAGCAGTTGATTCAATTAACGTCATCTTGGCTAAAGATTTTTCGAATCAATACTAATCAAGAATAATAGAACTTCTCTCTAATCACTTTATGGTGATAAATTATATATTGACCACTCAACTACTTCCATATATTTTATATTATATCTAGTGACTACCGACTCAGCTACTCTTGACTAGAATAAGTCATAAATACCAAAGCATAGTAGTCATTATATGAGATACTTTGAAGATCTTAAGTTAAATGATCACTTATACAAATCATTACAAAGAGAATTTTCATAGACATAAATGTTTCAGATAGATCTCTCATATGATATCAATTTAGAGAACTTATTCTCTAATAAACACTCACACATTTATTTAAATATCTCCATACTTTTGTCTATGAGATCAACTACTTACTTCACAAGGAAAAAATAAATAAAACATGTGCTAGCCTTTTTTTTATGTTCTATTAATGTCCAGTCTTGGTAGAAAAATGACTATAAACAATTTAGAGATAATATATAAATGTAATATGAATTTCATTATTACGATTTCATCATTATTTTACTTATAATGTATACTGTAAGTATTGAATAAAACCCCTCGCGTTCAATGAAGTTGAGTTTGTGAGCTCTTGAGCCCAAAATTATGGAATTTTTATGAAGAGCAGGGACTCGAGAGGCGAAACATGGTGAGAGGACTAGCAATGAGGGCGATGGATCCAAAGCTAAGTCTTCTCTCATTGCATAACAAATGGAATTTTAGCTGACAAACACCACAAAACCTAATTGAAAATTCGTGTTTACAAAACCATTTCTAATTCATCATGCTAAGTAAGAAAGAGCTGGAACTAGATTCTGGTTGAACTTAGAGCAAAAATAGGAGAGCCAATGGTACTAATCTTTGCTGCATGAGACAAACACCACAAACTTGAAAATATATCGATAAAACCTGGATAATCTTGCTAAACTACTAATAATTAATTTCGCAACAAAGAATTCGCACCTTTAAAATTTTTGTGATTCGAATTAACACTTTCGAGGGAAATTATACCACACAACTGATGCCTTTTGCAATTGATGATCCAACTTTAACGTTTTTCCTTTTCAAGTTTTAAACGTTATAACATTCTCAAATGTTTACTGCCCCAATGGCTCATCAATGTCAAGCAGCCATACCTTTTCCAATGAAAAAGTTTCCACTATAACTCCTCGGCCACAAGGCCCTGTAAATTCAGAAGCTTGTTTGTAGTAGTTCTGCTTTACATAATCACCAACCGAGCAATTCATAATTAGCTTCTTATGATACAAAATCGTCAACTTCTCCCTGCAAAAGGTGCTCAAAAGGAAAGATTTTTTTCCCCTCGCAGAGAAAAAACTGAGAAAACTTCACCTTCTTCCAGCGATTCCTCCAACGGAGGAGAAATTATGCCCTGAATCTCCTGCAATGATTGCTGGATCCTGATCTCCTCCTCAACTTAACGCATGAGATTTCCAATATGCCACTTCAAAGCTTCAGAAGGTGTCATATCCTCTGCCTGTACTTCAAGTACCTTGCTCATTAAGCCAATCAAAAGATCAGAATGTCTTGCATAGTCGGCTGCTTTGCAAGAACTCCCTACAACAATCCAAGCACCTCCAGACTTCTGAATTTGACACACATTTCAACAACTTCCTTGCCACCAACTTCTCCATCCAGGCACAACATTCTCCGCATTTTTCCCACACAACACCGAAACATAGTTTCCTTATGCCTGAACTTCTTCAACAACTAATCACACTGCCAATTTCACCTTCTTTTGGTCTCATTATTAAATGGTTCCCTTCACTAGACTTCTCTCGCTGACTCCTATGAAAGTACCTGATATACGTTGACCTCAAAAACTGTTTCTGTGGCTCTTATACATTCACCAACCCCATTGAATCTCGCAATCCAACCCCCTTCACATCCTCATTCACCTTACTCTTCCTTGCAAAAATGATCCCATTTGAAGCACCAATAGCCCTTGTTCTGCAATCATCTGAAAAGGCAATCGACATAAGTGGAGCAGGAAACTTCATAGAATGAGTAATTTTCATTCTCGAATAATCAAAAACTTCACATACCCATCTAAAGTCAACCTAGAAATCTTATACTGAGTTCCATCCAACATTGTAGAGGGCAAGTCCAAACTCTATCTAACTCTATCCCATGTGTTTTAGCAATGTCAAACAAATGTTGATAGGGTCTTGTTGTTCATTGTAAGAAGACAGCCTGTACTTTATGTCCTTGATATGGCCGAGGTAGGTCGCCCATTGATTGAATTTCAGTGAATTGGGCTATTAAGTAAACCCACAGTGTAGAAATCCCATCAGAAAACCTTTTTGCTGTTGGTTTACAGGCCAATTAACCAGCAACAGCAAGATGCCCCCAAATGTTCCCAGTAGGAAAACCATCCATAATCCTGGAAATCTGCTCGACCCCCAAAACTTGTTGAATGTAAGATGTTAGAACCCTTCTTGTGTTGAGAGAAGAAAATACTTTGCACTTCCACTTAGTGAACCCAACATGTTCAGACTCCAGAGTGATTTCTCTTTCCTCCTCCGTGTAAAAGATCATTAAATGGTCATTTTCCTTGCCCTTCCTATTAGGGTATTAATAAGCTAGGAGTTTACACTTCTACTCAGCATTACGAGATGTGAAGAATGTAACACTACCCAGTAAGAAATTGGCCTGCTGATACCATCCGTGTATTCAAAGATCAGATATAGTGGCAAGAAGATTCAACTTCAAAATAGTCTTTCAGTTTGGATAGCGAAACTAACTCCTGTAATGCTTTATAAATACCCTCAGATTCTGGACGTGATTTATCACCAGCAAAAAATTCATGAAACTCACCCTCAACCTCTATCAAGCTATGTCCGGGAATCTTCTTAACCCTTCTATCTCTCATCACAGTTCTAACCATTCCCACGTCAGCCCAGCTTCCCCCATGAGCACAGGTAGTTGCAAGCTGGACATATACCCCGCTATCCTCCGGATTTAATTCTAGCAGTTTATAAGCAGCAAGCTGAGCCAGTTCAATGTTCCCAACCATCCTACAAGCGTTGAGAAGGGCACCCCAACCAGCTTCACATGGCTCCATGGGCATCCCTTTTATCAATTCATAGGCATCTTTTAGGAGTCCACCTCGACCCAGTAAATCAATCATACATGCATAGTGTTCCCTCTTGGGTTCTACATTATACCTTCCTTTCATATTCTGGAAATAGATTTTGCCATCAGTGACTAACCCACCGTGACTACAAGCACACAATAAACCAACAAATGTGATATCGTCTGGTTTAATTCCTCCATTTATCATCCGCTCAAAAGCAATAATAGCTTGCTCACTATACCCATGAGCAGCATAAGCAGCAATTATGGAATTCCAGGAAACCAAATTTCTCTCTTGCATGCTATTGAAAATTTTAGCAGCTACATCTAGAAATCCACATTTAGCATACATATCTATAAGTGCATTCGATAAAATCAGACTAATCTCACTCCATTCCTGACTTATGTAGGATTGATGTATCCACTGCCCCAAGTCCATGTATCCCAATTGGCCACAAGCAGAGAGAACACACACCAAAGTATTCTCTGTTGGAACCAACCCTACATCCACCATTTCATCAAATAACTCTAAAGCTTTCTTTGGTTGACTGTATTGAGAATAACCAGCAATCATTGCATTCCAAGAAACTACATTCCTCTCAGGCATCTCATTGAACAACTTTCTTGCCGTTTCTAATTGACCACTTTTAGCATACCCGTTAACCATACTAGTCCATGAGAACACATCTTTAGTTAACATGTCATCAAAAATCTCTCTTGCAGCAATCAGGCAGCCACATTTCACATACATATCCAAGATAGCATTCATCAAATTCAGGCTACGATTTAAATTGCTCTTCCTCACGTATTCATTAATACTCTTTCCCACTTTCAAATCACCCTTCAGCGAACAAGCCGAAAGAACAGCAATGATAGTGACCTCGTTTGGTTCAACCCCACTAAACAACATGGAATTAAAAAGCTCCAAAGCCTCGTTATAACAGTTGTGCTGGGAATAAGCATCAATCATCGACGTCCAAGAAACAACGTCTCTAAAAGAAGTTTCATCGAACACTTGACGGGCTAACCCCAAACAAACACGCACGCTGTAAAAATGGATCAACCCATTCTGGACCAACAAAGAAGAAGCAAAACCCATCTTCCAAATGGCACAATGAACCGATTTTCCCTCTAAAGCTCTCAAGAACCGCTCGCACGTTTGAAGCACAAAAATAAAGGTTCTACTATCCAATTCGACCCGTTGACGAACCATTTGGCGAAAAAAGGAGATCCCCAAAATGGGCAGCTTGGCTTTGGCATAACCTCTAATCATCGTGTTCCACATATACGTATTGGGATTCTGAAATTGTCTAAACAGAGCACTGGCGTGATTTATATCTCCAGAGTCAGCGAGGGCACAAAAAGCCAAGACCCGGCTGCAAGGAAAGGTGTGGGTAATGAGACCGGTTGGGGTCATGTGGGCTTGGATTTGCTTCAGTTGCTTCATTGAAGAACATGACTCCATGATCAACAGAGTTGGGTTGATGATGATAACATTGGTGGTTGAGTTCCATTTGGTAGTTCTGGTAGCAGAGATAGATGAGAATGACTTGGGAGACCAGAAGGGGACCGGATATTTGCTTACTGGAAGACAACAATAGCAGCATGTTGAGAAGCGTTTCCTTGCGAGGTCGATTGGAGCTTGACCAAATTGGTGCATAGCATAAGAGTAGGCATGAAAATGAAAATGGATTCATGCAGATTCAGGAGATAAGTAACGCCAATCCAAATAAACAAAAATAAAAAAGTATCGAATTGGTGGCAACCACAAAATGTCACAACGGAAGTTCCATTCCGTTGTTTGTTTCACTCGGGATTTGGGACTAGGCCTTAACTATAATAACCGCTTTTAGCAACATGCATTTACTTTCAATTTTATAGTTTTGACTTTCAAATTTATAGTCTTGGGTTAGGGTTGTTTACACACTATAAAGTTTAAATTAATTATGTAGTTTTGTAGAGGAAAATTTAAGTGAATTTAATGTGAAAACTAAGTTGAATTTATGGAAAATTATGAAGTAGATTGTGTTGTTAAATATATATACTTCTATTATTGACATTATACATTTTTGTAAATGAGTTTCTGAAGCCATGGAATCTTATTTATTTGATTTTTCAGGTTATTTGTTACTCTTATAATCATGAAAATGAGATTAAAATTACTATGCATTATTGCTTGTAAATACAAAGTTCTTAATATATGATTAATCATTCAAGCATTCGATTTAGTATATAATTAAATCATTTAATATATTCAACTAACTTAAAACAATAAAATGTTTGCATTTATATATCGACATCATTAGAAAATAACATTACAAATACACAAAATTAAACTTTGGTAAGGAATATTTCTAATATGATAGCTATAATGGGTAGTTAAATGCATAGTAGAAAATAGTCTATGGGATATACGACATGTGTTTATAAGAGTATACTCATTACTTAATATAATGTGAAATTATAAATGTTTAAGTAATATTTTTTCTTTTTATCACTTTTGCAATGTGCATTACCAAGATAGAGATTTAAGATAGAACCTACCTGGACATACTTATAATTGTCTATTAAAGTCTTATAGTTATGTAATGACGTTATTTACAAACACTTTGTTTTGAATGTGAAGTTATTAATCTAATTTTGACATATATATTTATTTGTTTTTATAGATAATAGAGGAAAGTTTAAGTACCCCTGATAATTCAACCTCTTCATGATGATTCGATAATCTATCTTAGGCTTATGCTCGATTCGTTCCCAAAGTGGATAACCATTTAAAAGGTGATGTAACAAACATTTAAAAGGTGGGGGAATTACTAGAGTAAAGAAACATTTAGTTCGGATCAAAGGTGATATGGAGCCTTATAAGAAAGTTAGTCATAACATAAAATGATAGATGAAATTTTTATTTGAATATTATCCAAGTGAGAAAGATAAAAGGCAAAGAATAAATTACAATATTGGCATTGGAAGTTCTTTTTGCGATAGTTAGGATGATAATAGCAATGTTGAAAGTGGTATTCCTACCTACCAAGAAGAGATTGCTACACCTGATAAGAGAAAGAGAAGAAAACATGTGTCTAACTTTTTTGCTCCACAAACAACTTCTGAAACTCAACCTTCAATTTCTAGTACCTTACAATATAAAGAAACATGTCATAATGTGAGCACGATAATGGCTATGATGTAGATGCATCATTTAATAATGTTTAGTTTTATTATTATCAGCTATAGTGGATGTTATTTCCCCTTACGATCTAGATAAAGATCTATAGAGGTAATCTTCTGAGTAGTTATATTTATGAAAGAAAAAGTTAATTAGATGAAAGAAGAATGACTTGGCAACTTTTAGGTGTTCAATTAAATGTGATGGTTAGAAAAATAGAAGTATGAACCTATTATCAATTTTTTTGTTTATTCTGCTGAGGGGGCAATGTTTTTAAGGTCAATTAGTGCATCTTGTCTTGTTAGAAATGTTGATACTCTGTTTCAAATATTTGATGATGTTGTGAATAAATTTGGGCTTGAAAATATTGTATGGTTTATCACTGAAAATGATTATACTTATAAAGCATCTAAAAAATGATTGTAAAGCAAGTACAAATCTTTTTATTGGACTCCTTGTGCTGCACATTTTAGATATTTTAAAATATAGTAGATCCTAGATACTTTCGTATCATTGATGAAACGATGTAAAAGCAAGAAAAATGATCAAGTTTATCTATAACTATGCATTCATAAATTTGATTGGAAAGAGTTTCACTAAAGATAGGAATTTGTGTTATCCTATCATTACAAGAATCGCAACTAATTTCTTATCACTTCAGTGTTTTGTTATAATAAAGAATGAGTTTAAACAAATGTTTATAAGTGATAAGTTGATTGTATCTCAGTATATCGAGTCTAATGTTGGAATAGAAGTTTCTAGAATTGTACCTAAAAATCATGAATTTTAATCTCAATATCAAATTGTTATTCAAGTTTGTGGGCCTTTAATGAGATTATTTCATCCAATTGAAATTAATGAGAAGATAATAATGGGTGAAGGAAGCAACACGGTTAATTTGAAAAATAGGTCTTTTTTGCATACACCTTATCTTGTAGTTATCAATGAAATATAGAAAAGGTAACTTTACTATATGTTATTTGCTGCTGGAACTTTTTTGAATCTTATTGTCTATTTAGATCTTATTGTCTATTTAGATCTTTTATAAGGTTACTTTGTTGTCATACAGTTGCTTAGTGAGACTAGTTTAGAAGTGTTGTTCCAAAAATGTAAAGATTTGCAATTCAAATTATGAGTCAATGTGTAAGTGCAATTAAGTATGAAAGGAATTAAAGTACATTTAACATTTAAATTCATCCATTCGAAAAAGAAATAGATTGAAACATAAAAGATTGAACCATTTGATCTTTGTTTTATATAACTTAATGCTTTTAGAAATATATGTTATTATCATTATTTAGTTGAGTATAATTTCTTGTAATTTATTAATAATTTAAATTTGTTTGTTTACTATGACTCGTAATAGAACAATTAGTTCTATAGATCCAGTTTGCCTTTATCATATTGATTTTTTAGTAATGAATAGTCAAGTTTCATAAATGAAAGCGACTTAAAAGATAATCTTGGATATCAAAGTATTGTTATGTCATTTGGTATAACAAATTTGAATAATGGTAATGATGAGACCTTTTTCAATGATAAGGAATTTGTACTAAATGAAATTTGAGGTTAATGTGATTTGAGCATATATGCCATTAGATGAAGTTCTACGTTTTCTTTTTTTTCCTTTTAATTTCACATGTATTTGATGTATACGTTAAATTTTATATATGTAATATAAATTAAAACTTTTAATTGTAAGCGCTTTTGTTTCATGTCTCACTTTTACTTTGTTATATTCTTCAACACAAAGTCTTCTTGTAATGCTTATAGGGTCATGGACCTATGTTATTTTTAATATATAATGTTTTGATGCAATTATTCTTTACAATATCACACAAACAGTAATATTTTGAGTACTTTTATATTATTTTTAGTTTTTTACATGCATGATAATTAAACTAATTTTCTTAATTAGGTTATTACTTATATGTGAAATATGTGAAAAGTAATATTAATATAAATAAAGAGATAGTGGTATATCAAATTTATATTATTATAATTTTTAAAGCATATTTGATAAAAAATAAAATTTATATAGCACAATTGAAGAATTATTTTGTATAAAATTACTTGAAATGCTACTTATTATTAATTGATATTAATACTATATTGTACCATAAGTAAATTAAGGATTAATTACAAAAAAAATCTCAAACTCTACTCAATTTTGCAATTATAACTCGACTTTAAAATGTGGCAATTAAATATCCAAACTATTAAATTTGCTCCAAATCTAGCCCAACTTTAATATCCCCGTTAACGTTGCTAATATGACCTGTAATTTTAGACACGTATGATAATATGTACAATGAGACGTATATGTTATATTTTTGTTTCAATAATTAATTAATATTATGGAAAACAAAAAATTAAAAAAAACTCTAACCCATCTGAAATTAAGAATTAGATGTTTACTACCACATCCCAACTTATTTGAGGAACGTTATGTTCTTCTATTAATGTAATTAGTTTATTAGTTGGGTTAGCTGTTAGCATTATTCTCACGTGGTCTTCACGTGCAGTTCATTTATTTGTCTTTATAAGCTTTGTACTTTCCAATCAGTGAATTAATAAGAAATCTTCTTTTCTTGATAAAAGTCTCGGACTCTAATATGGTATCAGAGCATTCTTGCTTTCTTACGTAACTGTCGTTTTTTCTTTCTTCCTTTCTTGCATTTTCTCAGCTCCCAAACACCTTTATTTTGCATTTTTCTCTTGCTCCATGATGGGAAACGATGATTTTGCTCATGGCAACAACCCTTACTACCTTCACCAGAGTGATAATCCTGGTTTGTTACTTGTTTCTCAACCTTTATCATCTGATAACTATAATACTTGGAAGCGTTCGATGCTTATGGCATTATCTGCAAAAAATAAGATCGGATTCATTGATGGATCGATCTCGAAGCCAGATCTAGCTTCCGATCGTTTTCATTCTTGGACTCGAGCCAATAATCTAGTGAGTTCTTGGATTATTAACTCCGTTTCTAAAGAAATTGCTGCAAGTTTGCTGTACCATGATGCTGCCGCCGATATTTGGAAAGATCTCGAGGCACGTTTTCAACAGAAAAATGGACCTCGCATTTTTCAGTTGAAGAAGACATTAGCTGATCTTTCTCAGGGAACTCTCTCTGTTACCTCGTATTTTACTGAGCTGAAGATTGTTTGGGAAGAGTTGTACTCCACCAAACCCTTGTGCTCATGTTTGAATTGCTCTTGTGGTGGGGTTCGCAAGATGCTCGATGAACATCAACAGGAGTATGTGATGGCCTTCTTGATGGGACTTAATGAGTCTTACAGTCACACAAGAGGTAACATTCTTTTGATGGATCCTCTCCCTGGTATTTCTAAAGTTTTTTCTCTTGTTGTTCAAGAAGAAAATCA
>JANKOE010000004.1:17482432-17501702 GCA_026284465.1 Erythroxylum citrifolium
TATTTAGATAGTTAAATTTTCTTTTAATTTAATTTCCCAATCCTACCCAATCGATTAGTCCAATTAATTGAGTGATCTAAGCCTGGTAATTACACAATTACTCCCTGTGGGACGATATTATACTGTACTAATTGAGACCCGTGAACTTGCGGAACCACATCAGTACCATAAGTAAATTAAGGATTAATTACAAAAAAAATCTCAAACTCTACTCAATTTTGCAATTATAGCTTGACTTTAAATGTGGCAATTAAATATCCAAACTTTTAAATTTGCTCCAAATCTAGCCCAACATTAATATCACCGTTAGTGAGACGTACATGTTAGATTTTTGTTTCAATAATTAATCAATATTATGGAAAAAAAAACTCTAACCCATCTGAAATTAAGAATTAGATGTTTACTACTACATCCCAACTTATTTGAGGAACGTTATGTTCTTCCACATTGGTGTTCAAAGAATTGACAGCTTCTCCGGTATCTCAACTCTACGATCAATCTACAATGTGATCCCTTTTGACATCAAGGCCAATCTTCGTGTTGTTTACTTCGTTCACCCCACCTTCAGGCTAAGCTCTTCCTCGCCACCTTTGGTTGCCTCCTCTTATCGGCTGGCAGTAATGACATTCCTATTTAGTTCTCTCTTTCCCTTAAAGATGGATGATAAAAGTTCTGAATTTTGATTAATTTGCAGGCTGTATGACAAGCTCAAGTGCATCAGCAGACTTGATTATCTATGGGAACATGTAAGACGAAAAAAGATTGAGGTTCCAGATTTTGTGTGTGATCATGATGAGGATTTGGAGTATTGGTGGATGATGGATTACGAATTAGAAAGCGAACATTCTAAAGTCCACGCTGAATCAACTGCCATGGTTCCCCTATTCTCATGTACTCTATGAGGTGTATCTCCTAATATAAATGTTAATTAACATAGGTTTAGAACATCCAATTCCTACTTTCAGTTGGGTTAGGTTTTTGTTTTAAATTTTTTGTGTCTTGCTTAATGTTAATTAATTTTTTAAACAAGAATTTGACATGTACATCCCATTTTATCTGTCATTATATGTGTTTAAAATTTGTTTGATGTGATTTGTGATGCTAAAAACGTTAACGAAATTATTAACGTCGGGTTAAATTTAAAAAATTTAATATTTAATAATCACCTTTTAAAGTTTAGTTTATAATTAAAAAATTAAGTTACCGGAGATAAGAGTTAGATTTTAAAAAATTAAATATTTAATTACTTTTTAAAGTTAGTTTATAAATAGAAAATTAAGTAAAGTTTGTAAACGTATAAATTAAATACGGAATTTGGTTGATCCTTGATTTTGGGTATGAAGTAGTTTTAAATTTTTAAGTTAACTGTCCCATTTTGTGAAGTGCCTAAAAATTAGCGAAGAAATTAATTACTGGATCCACCGGTAAATACGTTTTTCTAAGAAAAAAAATACTGAATTTGGTACGGTATTAATAAAATGTTGAGCGCGTGAAAATTTACTTCCATTTCAACAAACACATTTAATAAGCCGCACAAAATCTGAAACAAATTTCGAACATCTTCACTTTTTAAGAAAAGTTTGAGTCAACCCAAAAAGCTTTTCTGTTAGCAGGAGACCAACCAACAGTCAGTCACTGTCAAAACTCAAAACTCAAAACAACCAACCTACGACATAGCTTTTTCATTCAATCATGTACGCTCGATATCTCACACTCGCAAGTTGTGATAGCAAAATTTAAAAGTCCCGCGAATTTGTGGGTTTTGTGTCCTTCTACAGTTTGGCGCTGAAATCTCGTTTATGAAGCTCACCAACTCCGTTTCAAGGTTAGTCCTTTGTGCTCTGATTCTTTTGTAGTTTCTTGTGCTTCATATCGTGCACTATTGGTTTCTGTAGTTGGCCTCGGGTTGCACACCGGCGGTTTAGGGTTTCAATGATCAATCCATGCTTGTTTTAAACCCTAAATTTTCGGACTTGTTTTCGTAACTGGGGAAGTTTTTGTTTCTCTCGACTTCCTTTATATTTTTTTGGGTATTCGAAAGGTTTGCTTTAGAGGACATTTATAAACAGTGCTTATTAAAGGTCTTATCGCGAAATTAGACCTTTTCTATTAAAGTTTACATCTTCAGTAAAAACCCTCATTTGCTTCGTTTTTAAAAAAAAGTATTTTCCTCGTGTTTTTGGTGTCAATGCTACCAGCTTGTGTAAATAATGCAACGAATCGAGTTAGGCAAGCTCTGGTTGAGTTTAACGGCTTTGGGGTTTTACCAAAGTAAACCCATTTTCACTAAATTACTTTTTCTTTTAGGGTGCGCTTGGTTGTAATTATAAGCACACACGTTAGTGTCAAGTGCTGGATTCGTATTTATTTTGCATGATTTCCACGTAACTACTTGAATGATCAATTTGTGAACATGGTCCACATTTCTTTTGCAGAAAATTCTCAAATATGTTTTTCTGATAGAAAATTGTGGGAACAAGAGTGCTCAAGCTATGATATGGCACCTTGTATGGGTCAAAGTAACTTAGTGCTTTATGTCTTATGTTCCAATCCTGTCTTCGCTTAGTAATTGTGTTAATTTTTTTTTTTACTTTGAATCTTCAAGAGCAAGAATCCAAGTTTTGAGCTGAAAAAGAAAGTTACTCAACTAAGGTCCTTTCTTTTTATTGTTTGGTGCATAAAATCAAGTCTTTCTTTATGCGGGGCTAGGAAACTTAATGTGCACTACAAAAGTTATGGCATACTTCTCCTCATCATACAAGCCAAATGCCCATGTAGCTAGGGAAAGGAAAGTTAGAAACACCAATAGTTGTTGCAAACATAATAATGTAAATGTTAGTGATAGTTTTCATTTCTAAGATTAAAAAACAAAAATACTATTTAATTAGCATATACACTATTACTTGTGAGAACTCGATTATGAAAAGTAGTACTGTTTTAGATTAAAAAAAATATCCCACTAGGTACTGGCTTACAAACATTTCTTTAACTGTTAAGTTAAATAAGTCTGATTTGATAAGTGTCTTAAAATATTGGAAACAAGTTAGGTTTAATAAGCTGCTTGAAATCAATGTTCCATATTTTTTTAATTGTAAGTTTTTCATTTTCTACTGGAAGCATTGTATGTCGCGGTTTGTTTTAAGTACTGTATTTATCACAGTTTCATTTTCTTTCAAATTAGGTTGGTATTGTGTTGCATATTGCTTTAGTGTCAAAATCTAGTCAAACCATTCCTGTAATTTGGTCTTCTAGGTGTATGTACACACAAAGATGACAAATATCAATCATTCCCATGTGTTTAGTCCACCTATGAACTGTATCATGCTGCTTTCAGCCTTTTTCTAATTGAATTCCTGTGGATTTCTAAGCAGTTATGCAACATACATCAGTATTTTACGTTCTTGAATCTTGTTATACTGTTGTAATTGTGCATTTTCCTAGTGTGAAGTTTCTAGTGGCTGTAGGTTGAGGCTTGGTGTCGAAGATCCATCTTGTATGGCTGAACAGGTCAGTTACTTTGCTACTGAAAGTTTTGCTATATGAGATTCTGAGTTTCACTTGTCATTCTTTATTTTAGTATTCAATAATTCAACTGTCACTTTGCTTTTTATTTCTTCCAATTGGTGTTTTATTTTATCCTGTCCTTGTTCTTTTTCCCTTTCTAACAAATATACATATGTAAATGAACAGATCATTGACTTAAATTCAGCCATAAAAAAGCTGCATGGGCTAAGTTCTCAGGAGCTTAATAAATTGCTTAGGGACTCTGGAAATTTTACTATTCACTTGCATTCTGAAACTGGATGCACAATAGAGGTCAGAAATCCGTTCTTATCGTTGCTTATGGTCTCCAATGTGCCACATGCTTTTGTTTTAATTCTGTTATTTTTTCAGATCGATGTTGAAAAACTTGCAGGTTCTCTGCCATTGCATCTTATTGCAGTTCTGCTTAAATGTGGCAGAGATGAATCAAGATTAAGGCATGTACTATATGGGCTTCGACTTTTGCATACCTTGTTTGACTTAGCACCACAACATACTAAACTTGAGCAGGTTAGTCCAGTTATCCTTAATTTGTTTCTCTTGGGCTTTATATTCCTGTATCTCTCTTTATGTTAGAAGAAGATAACTTAGAATTGTCTGTTTAGGTAGCAGCTGTTTTTTGCTCTTTATCTGGTCTCATTTTAATGATCCTTATTTAAGTTTGGTTTTTGTCTACTTTTCATCTTGTGGTATTTATGACTTTTAGCAATAGGGTCTTTAAATTATCATGAAATAAGTAAAAAGAAAAAGAAATAGAAAACTTTTGACATACTTTGTGAACTGTTTGAATATGGGAATGTTGAAGATAAGCCCGTCATCGTCTAGGAATCCGTGGTTCAAACATTTGCAAGCTGCATACAGGTGAGGGATGCACGACATACTGCATTATGAACTTCTAATGCCTATTACCTAATATAGAGGTCTACGTTTCCAAAGGTTTTTTCACTGGTATCTTAAGAGTAGAACATTTTTCTCATTTCTTTTATGTTTTTTTTAATTATATAGATATTGCTTAATGAGTTGAAATTGCAAGAACAGCTGCTGGATATGGTGTTTTATTTACTGATTGTTCTTGGAGGATTCAGACAGGTAACTTTCTTTCTGTTCAGTTTGGAATTTACGTCACATACTCTTCATTTATGAGGACTTCTTTACATTATGCAGGAAGACAACAATTCAAGCTCCTTGCTCCTTCTTCATTCTGCGCTAGTAGCAAGCAGTCTATACCTATTTACAGCTTGTTTATCTTCACACTTTCAAGATCTTGTTCCTGTATTGCTTGCACACCCCAAGGTACATCCTCCTTGATTATTTTAAAATGTAAATTAGGAGAAATGAGTAAGAGATGCTCCTTTGATTTCAAGTTCGTCTTTGTTCTAATTGTCCTTCCAATATTTGACTATATGCAATGAAGCTTGTGGTAGTATTTTGCATTCAATTTCTGCACGCTTGAAATATAGGCTCTCTAATCATAAAGTTTCCCTCATAGGTTGAGATATTTACGGATTCAGCTTTTGGAGCAGTTAATGTAGCCATTAAGTTTCTTGACTTGAAGCTGTCAGCTCACAACACAGTTCTTCCGATAAAATCAAGCTCGACATCTGAACAAATAATCAATTATATGTGTCAACAATGTGAAGCCTCTTTACAGTTTCTTCAGTCAATGTGTCAACAAAACAGATTTAGGGAGCACCTACTTAGCAACAAGGTACGTAGAACTAATTTTCTTCTTATTGTGTCATAAATACCTATTCGAAAGACATCAAATGGAATACTTCCCATTTTGTTTGCTTTTGACCTAAGATGATGCATGCATATCCTTTATTATATTGCTACAAGTATCTGGTTTTCATGCCACTTCAGGAACTATGTAGAAAGGGTGGAATCCTTTTTCTGGCCCAGTCAATCTTGAAGTTAAACAATGAACCTCCAGTTTTAGAGTCTTCTACAGTCGTTGCTGCAATATCTAGGCTGAAAGCTAAAGTACTATCAATTGTAAGTCTTACTACTCCCAGTGATATGGTTCATTTGGGTCTCCTATGTCTTCCTATCGATGATCCTATGTGTTTTCCTTTTTTATTCAAGTCTGTTCATTTTATCCTTTATGCAGCTATTGCATCTGTGTGAAGCAGAAAGCACTTCTTATCTTGATGAAGTTGCAAGCTCTGAGAAAAGTCTTGAGTTAGCAAAGTCTGTTGCATTAGAGGTTAGTATCTGTTCCTTATCCTGATGCTGCAAAGAAAACAATTATTTGCAATATAGCAAGTTTGCTTTTTCTGTTGAGGCAAGACTGTTGTGGTTTAAATTTCTTTTAGTTACTTCATGCAGCAGCTGCACCAAAATTCTTCAACAAATTCACATTATCCATATTAATCTCTATTATCTCCTGTGGCCAGTTTTCCCATCAAGAGAATAAGAGAAGTTTAACATTAAAGAATATGAGAGCTGATAAAAAGTTATATCTTTTTGTTAGTTTAGAACTCCAACATTAGTTGATAAACTTAAAATATTTATTAAAAAGATTGGAGTATATATAATATTTTGCAAAAAAGCTCATATTTTCTGAAAAGGAATTTTTGTTGAAGATATCTTGACTATTATTACTAATTTGTGAAGACCATTTGTTTCTTTGGTTGGCTTTGTAAGTTTTCGCCCTGCTTTTATTGTCAAAGTGGTTATTGCTAATATCATTGTTGTGATGTAGGTTCTTGAACTATTGAAGGCTGCAGTTACTAAAGATCTTAAGCACCATACTGCTTGCCCTGAAAAAAGTTTCCCAATGGGCCTTCTGCAACTCAATGCAATGCGTCTGGTTGACATGTTGTCAGATGATTCAAATTTCCGATCTTACATTATGACTCATTTTGTAAGCTGTTGTTGGAATATGCCTAGTTATATGACCCTACTTTTGGCTGTATGGTGCAATGACTTTTTGAAGAAAACATTGACAAAACGTATCTCAACTTTATTGAAAACAGTAATTGGTCATCAAATTGGTTGCGTCGTTCTTTTAGAAACAACTAATTTAATGCTTCACCTAATATCCATCTTGAATGAAAAACTAACTTCTTTTGTATTCTCTTTTATATTGAAATGCATCTTCAGACAGCAGTTCTAAGTGCAATATTTCTTCTCCCTCATGGAGATTTTCTATCCATTTGGTGCTCTTCTGAAATTCCACCAAGAGAGGATGATGCTACTCTGGAATTTGATACATTTGCAGCAGCTGGATGGGGTTTGGAAACAGTTTCTGCATTGAACACATTTAGCACAATAAATCTGGAAATTACTTTAATTCCAAGAAATATGCCCCAAGCTAGTTATGCTCATCAAAGGACTTCATTGTTTGTAAAAGTAATTGCCAACCTCCATTGTTTTGTGCCCAACATCTGTGAAGGTCACCTCTTCCAATGATAATCTACTATTGTTATTATACTGCATATGGTTTAACCAATGTAGTATAACCTTTTTCTCTAATCCACAGAGCAGGAAAGAAACCTCTTCCTTAACAAGTTCCTTGACTGTATGAGGATGGATCCGTCTAAATCATTGCCTGGGTTTTGTTTTCCTTCTGGTGTTCAAAAATTTGCTAATGTTTGCAGAAATTTGCGTAAGCATCGATAACTGATGATTCTCTAGTAAATGTAATTTTAAATTCTGGTACTGATGAATAACTTCATATACAGGTTCACTATTAAGTCATGCAGAATCTTTAATACCTAACTTTTTGACTGAGGAGGATGTGCAGCTCCTAAGGTGAACCAAACTCAACATATTCTTTATTATTTGCAATTGGTTTTTTTTTTCAATTTTATAAAGAGCAAGGTAGATCAGACTACATTTTTGACAGAATATGAAGGCTGGTTATGTATTATAGAGCACACAAACATGGATTGCTGTTCTTGGATTCCTTTTTCTCGTTCTTTTAAAATATTTTGTTAAAAGAGTATCTTATATAGTTGCATTTCATAGGTATCTCTGTGTCATTTAGCCATTGCTTCTGATTAAAAGTGGCATGTTTAGAGTTTCTATTCATAGGGTAGGCTTAACTACAGATCAATGTGATTAGAGTTTAGGGCCAATAATTGTTGATGGCTGTTGGCAATGGATAATTAGTCCATGTTACGCAAATTGTCTTCAGATTGTTTTATTGTCATGGAGAGCTTTCTGTCTTCCGAGAGTTAAAAGTGTGCTTAATTTCCCTGTCATATATCTTTTGTGATTCTCACTACTTACATGGTATACTATTTTCTCTTCTTTCTTGTTGCAGAGTATTCTTTAACCAATTACAGTCGCAGATTAATCCTGCTGATTTTGAAGAAATTCAAGCTCAAGTGAGATTCTTGTCTTGGGATTGTTATTTTAATTTTTCATTGATTTGCAACTGGGTCAATTTTCTTGCACTTTTCTATGTTGAAAGTAAAATGGCTCAAGTTATGCTGCTGCGGCATATTCAGCAAAATAATATTGAAACGTCAATATAATTGGATAGGTTCTCTAAGGTTTGGGGAACGTCATCTGGTGAATGCCAATTCATTTTGGTGTATTCACCTTTTGATGTTAAAGCACAGCTGAAAATCTTAGTGGCTCCAATAGATTGAGTTAGGATTGACAAAAATTGGACAGAAACTCAAATTTATGTCATGGATGCACTTGTTGTATTAATGGCTGGATTTTCAGACTGTTCCAACTTGAAAAGTAGGTAGTCTTAATGCGTTTCAGGGCTAAAATTCAGAATAATGTACACAGATAATTTAAGAAAAGTATTCAATTTATTTCACCATGTATCCTGTTGCTTTAATCATAGGATCTGATTCCTGTAGGAAGCTCAAAGTATTGGAGGTTGTTCATCATCTTTACCATGGAAAGAACATCCTGATATTAACATTCAATATGGGGATCTGAAAGAGGAAACATCAGAGAATTCCACTATTCAAAAAGAGGAACAGCTAAGCCGGAAAGCTGAACATATGAATCAAGGTGACTATGTGATGAGGGACGATAATGCTAAATCTGGTGATTTACTAGAGATTGAAAAGGATGTTCAGAATATTGATACGAGTAGTTCAGATACAAGTTCCACTAGAGGAAAGACTTGTGTTGGTAGAACAGTCAATGGTGACTTTTCAAAATCAAGTGAGCAAGTTAAAGAAAGTCATGTTAAAGGAGTTCAAGAAGTTGAAAAGGTTGAAACCATCCAATTTGAAGAAAAACAGCCAAGAAAAAGGAAACGAACCATAATGAATGACTATCAAATGACACTTGTTGAAAAAGCCCTGATAGATGAACCTGAAATGCAGCGAAATGCAGCTTCTCTACGGTCATGGGCTCATAAATTAAGTACATACGTAAGTAATTGCACAATGGACCATACATAATATAGCTGAATCATTTTCTGCAGAGTTGGAGACACATTTTGACCTAGTATGCTTGTATCTCTTTATTTTCTCAGGGTTCTGTAGTTACATCATCACAGCTAAAAAATTGGTAAGGCAGAATCATCCTTCCAATGATTTTACATTTTGTGGTTAAAAATGTCTCTCCTTTGCTTTAATTTGCTGAGTGTCTTTTCCTGGTTGAAATTCTTTCGAGTTCTCTTTTAGATAGTTGGCAATCAAACGCAGCATTAATGTGAAATGCATGAAAAATAGAACTTTTTTTTCTTGAAAGAGTTCAAGGAGGTACGTAACTCCTAAATGGTTAATTTCAGGGGAAGAGGTCAGAATCACGATGTTTAGAAATGATGATAGAAGCACGGGATTATTGAAATAAAAATTTGCTGGGAGTAAATAATGATTTTGATCAATTTGCTAGCTAATAAACTTGTGCCTTCATCATGTATCACCACAGGCTCAACAACCGGAAAGCAAGGCTAGCACGTGCAGGAAAGGATGTCCGTGAACCAGTGGAGGTTGGCCCTATAATATTGGAAAGGCAAGCACAGAGGTATACCTGTGACTCACCTGTGATTCCCTGATAATAGCGTGCCATCACATGCAATAATCCTTCAAAGCACTGCAAGAATTGGCAATGGTGAAACTACTACATCAAAATTCATCTGCGTGGGTGGTGCAGAAACTTTTTCATGCAAGCCAGGCCTTTATGTTGTGCTTGTAAGTGGGAAGGGAGAAGAGGTTGGCAGGGGAAAGTTGTATCAGGTTCAAGGAAAGTGGTATGGTCACAGCTTGGAAGAATCAGGGACATATGTTGTGGATGTTACTGAGCTTAAGACGGAGCGGTGGGCGAGGCTTCCGCATCCATCTGAATTCACAGGCACCTCATTTGATGAGGCTGAAACAAAGATCGGGGTAATGAGAGTGTTGTGGGACACAAACAAGACATACAAGTTGCTAGGTGAATGATGATCTTCCTATTTAGTGTTAGTTATCCTAGTTTTGTGTAGCAGAAATATAGTTCTCAATTTTGATAGAAATCAATATCAGGTTCTGCTACTTTGCTTGTGTCGTAATGCCAAAGGTTACATGTCTAAGATGTAATCCTCCAGCCAATATCATAACGCGGCTCAAATGTTACACACGTATGCATATACTGTAACAAGTGCACGACCACCTTGAAATGTAATTGACAAAGACCAAAATCCCAGTTGGTACGATCTTTGTTTAGCCCAAATAGAAGGTGAAAGTGCTCATGGTGGGCCAATTCTGTAACCCTACACACTCAATGGTTCTGTGTTTAGCCCGTTATCTTACAATCAATAATTAACCATATCATTTTGTTATCAAGACTGAAAAGAGGTAAACAAAATATTAGCATCAGGCAATACCAACTACTTCTGGTCTTCTAATTATCTGTTGAAATGCCTAAATGAGAATCACAACTTACATGGAAAACGAAGGATGATGCAATTGAAAGACATGGTACGTGATAAATGAAAAATGAACTATAAGCAAAAACAGGAAGAAAGAGAGCGAGAAAGCAGATTATTTGAAATTTGGCTAACGTTTGTATATATACTATTGTAACGGTTACATAGGTTTTTGTTAAAAAAAAAACATAAAATATAAGGTTACCGACTTATCTACTTGACACGTATTTAGTACTTACTTAATACGATGATGTATATGCGTTTGTAAGAAGTAATATATTCTTCTTTGATTGTCGTGTTGTCCTTAACAATATCGTCTGCATTATGATGTATATGCATTTGGAAGAAGTAACATGTTCAAGTGTGGATAACGTTCTTGTAAATGCAACAGAAACTCCCAAGTGATGCGTCCTTCTCGCGTATTTGCTTTGTCTCTTTATCATTCTCCTTCCCAGAATAATTGTCGAAAACCTCTCTTCCATTTCCAACTCTAGTGAGAGTACAGGTGAGGTGACACCTTATCAGTAGGGGCGAATTGCCTCTTTAGCTGAAAAACATGGAAGACATGTATGAGGACTCCCAACGGAAACTTAACTTGTAGGCAACTTGTCCATTTTTTCATTTACCTTGAAGGGCCAAAGAACCTCGTGATAGCTTTTGGTTAGCCTTTTGGTCCACTATGCCTTGCCTATGGTTGGAGCTTCACGAACTCTTATCTCTCCTGTTTGGAAAGCTTTATCTACTGTGCTTATCGAAGATGTAACTTAACTACTTGAATGGTTGCTTCCGTCTTGTAGGATATTATCCACCACCACTAATTAAAGTCTTTAGCTAGGTAAAAGACACAGAAGGGAGAAGGGTACCCATACAAAACCTTGAAGGATGTGGTGTTGACGGCTGAATGGTGAGTAGTGATATACCACCATTTAGCTGGAGGAAGCCACTGGAACATTTAAAGGGAAAATCTCCAATCATGCATCTCAAAAAAGTCTCCTGGGAGATATTAACGACTTCTGCCTATCCATTTGTCTATGGATGATAGGTAGATGAAAATTGTCAGTTGGCGCCTAGCAGTTCGTAGAACTCTCACCAGAACTGACTTAGGAATAAGGGATCTCAATCACTGGTTATAGTCTTTAGCATTCCATGTAGTTTGAATATGTTGGAAAGGAATAAATTGGGAATTATTTTCATAGCGTAGACATGCCTGATTATATAGAAATGTGCAAATTTAGTAAAGCGATCGATCACCACCATTATTACTGAATAACGGGAAGACAACTGTATCTCCTCTATAAAGTCCATACGAATGTCAGTCCCACGCCTCTTCAAAATTGTTAAGGTTGTAGTAATCTAGATGTAGCAGAAGTGTCATATTTATTGGCTCATACATAATTGATGATGTCCTTTTGAAGCCCTTTCTAATAGAATAGTGACTGCAGCCTCTTAATGATTCCTAACACTCCATAATGAACCCTCACATGAAGCTTTCATGCATTATGGACACGATTCTAGTTCGGAGATTAACATCACATCTGACCACCACTCTCTCTTTCGATAGCAAAATCTCCTAAGACCATTGATAAGAGCTTAATGTCAGCATGCCATTAGACACTTAATTATCAAGTCTTGAGTTGTATGGTCATTCCTTTAGCTCTCCTTTATTTCATTCAACAATTGTAGTTTATCTTGAAATAAAACCAAGGCATGTATCGGTATATTTAATACTTGAGAGAGGGCATCCAGAGCCTGATTATCTCTTTCTCTTTTATACTTGATTTCAAAATCATTCTCGAGTAATCTAGGGAGCCACCTTTGTTGAAAGGGTGTATGCATCTTTTATTTTAAGAGAACTACTTTCTTGTATGCAGATTAGTTGTGATGTTTAGTAGCTAAGCTCTTGCATTATGTCATATGGATGACCATTTTGACTCAACATTGGCCCTAGAGCATCGCCACTTAGTGGAGAATGATTTCTCAAAATTTGGTAATACCAAGATAGGGACACTAGGATTTAGTAAATGCAATTAGCACACATGATCTTCTCTCTAGATTCAGCTTGCTCCACTCTCTCGTCTTCTCTCGAATCCCTCCTCATTCATTGTTTTTCCCTTTTCCTTCGCATTTTCTCTTCTTCTTCTTCTTCAATCTTTATTTTCATTTTTGCTTCTTTCATTCTCTGGACCCTCCGATAAGGTCATTCCAGTCTTTCTTTTGTTTAAATTTTTTTCCCGCCTTTCCCTGTCCACATCATTCCAGACCCACCACCCCACAAAGCTGAAGATTTCCCACCATTATCACCTGACCCATCCCATCCCTCTCAAACCCCCTTGCTTACTGTACCAGTGGCTGGTCTTTATTCCCGGAAAATGTGGAAATAGGTAGTCGGGGACTTCATTGCCTCTACTCTGTCTTATACCCCACCTAGTGAAGTTGATGGGAAACTTATAGTTTCTCTAGATCTGGATACACTTTAAGAAGGAGCAAATTGTTGGAAAGCCACAACAGTAGGTTTTTTTCTAGATCAAAGACCAGCTTTTCCACTTATATTGCGATGGGCTAATAGCTTATGGAAGAGTAGAGGCCTTACAGATGTTCTGCTATCCACCTCCATTTTAGCAGCTCATAAAATTCTCCAGGGGGGTCCATGGCACTTCTTGAGTCAATCAATATTTCTGCAAATCTGGCAGCTGAGTCTAAAATTGGAAACCATCAAAATACAGAGTCTTCCTATATGGATTAATTTCCATAACGTTACCCTGGAGTATTGGACCACGTAGGGTCTCAACCAATTAGCCAGCTTCATTGATAAACCTTTATACATGGATGAGAACACGGATACAAAGAAAAGAATTAGTTATGCCTGTATCTGTGTCAGTATAGAAGTTTTGAAAGATCTTTCCAATGAAATACCAATAATGAGGCTAGGAGATGAGAATCAATTATGGGAGGATAGCATAGCTGTTTCATATCATTGGAGGCCCCCTGCTAAGGCTCATAACACTATTTGGAAACCCACGGGTAAAGTATTCAAGACTGGAAGCTATCGTGAGTTGATGAATCAAGAAGAAGAATACCATTCTGATGAACTCCAGATTTCTGGGAACTTGACTGTTCTTGTAAATAACGACAGAAATGACGTAAATACCCCTGCTGTAATCCTTGTATCCAAACCTTTGCATGAAAAGGATAGTCTTGCTCTAGCTCAGAAAATAGAAACATGTGGAAATTCTGCTGTTGAGGAACTGATATGTCTAAAAAGGCATCTCCTTGCCTTTTAGATACCTTACCTAATACTACTGACTCCCCACATAAGGAAATTATTTGTACAAGTGATCCGCTTCAAGCCAGTTTGGTAAAGGCAGAAGATACTTCAAATCCTTCTTCGGGCAATACTACTGATGAGAACAGTGGGAACTCCCAATCCATATCAAGAAGAAAATCCCAACAGAGCAAGGGTAAAGGCCTCAAAAGCACCTCTACTTAATATTACTATTTTGGCTTGGAATGTTAGAGGAAGAAATTGTCTTCTAAGTTACTAGCTTTAAAGGATTTTGTTTGGCAAGAAAAACCCCTCTTGCTTGGTTTACTTGAAACAAAAGTGAGGTTGGTAAACCTGAATAAGCAGCATATTTTGGGTCTTCAATGGAGATTACTATCAAATCACAGTCATCATGCATATGGTCGGATTATAGTTTGCTTCAATTCAGATGAGATTAAGGTTGAGCTACTTGAGGCAAATGAGTAGGCCATGCACCTTCGAATCTTACTATTGCAAGGTAATATAGATTTGAATGTCTCTTTTGTATATGCTAGCAACTTTGAATTCCAACGAAGAGATCTATGGAACAACATAAGACAATTTAGTGACAATATTAATAAACCATGGCTCTTGTGTGGAGATTTCAACTCTACTCTCTATACATCTAAGGCTCAGGGCAACACTAGCTTGAGAAATTACTCAGCTGATATGTTGGATTGTGTTGAGCAGGTTAAGTTGACTGATCTAAAATATTTTGGCTACTTGTCCACGTGGTCAAATAAGCAAAAAGCAAGTTGGTTTATTTAAAAGAAACTAGACAAAGCACTCGTAGATGATCTTTGGCTACAGAATTTCCCCGGTAGCAACGCTAGTTTTTTGGATCCTTTATTCTGGGACCATACTCCCATTCTTGTCTCAAACTTGTCTATACCTGTTGCTACCCACCATCTTTTTCGGTTCAACAATTACTTAGTAAAAGAACCTGGTTTTGATGATGTTTGCAGGAAAGGGACTATGTACAGTTGCAGAGGAACAAAACAATTCATTTGCATTCAGAAGTTGAAACATGAACTCAAACTTCTAAAGTCTTCTAAAGGATCTACTGTTGTAGCAATAATAACATTAGATTGGAGTTGACCAGAGCTCAAAATCTCTTAGCCTCTAATCCAGGAAATCAAACTCTTATCGACAAAGAGAAGCTAGCTCTCACCAATTTCCTTCAAGCAGTTAATATTCACTATTCCCTTTTGCAGCAAAGAGCCCAAATTAATTGGCTACAAGATGGGGATAGCTGTTCTTAATTTTTCTTCCACTCGATATTATCTAGAAAGAACAGCAACAAGATATATTCCATTACTTCTCATAATGGCAATGTTATCCACAATCCAAAGAATATTCAAGGAGAAGCTTTCAGATTCTTCAACTGCTTGCTTGACACTGATGTAATAACAAATTTTACACTTCGCGATCTTCAACAACTCATCCTTAAACAAATTTCTCATTCTGATTTGGATTTGTTAACTAAGCCAGTGGAGGATAGCGAAATTGAGAAATGTGTTTTTGGAATGAATGATAAAAAAGCTCCTGGGCCAGATGGTTTTAATGGCTATTTCTATCAACACTCTTGGAATATTATTGGTAGATTTGTCAAGGAAGCCATACACGAATCTTTTAGAAATGGGATACTGCTTAAGGAGATCAACAAAACATTCTTATGCCTAATTCTGAAAGGGGCTATTCCATCAACCTTTGCTGACTATCGTCCCATCTCATGTACAAACTTCCTTTATAAAGTGATCTCTAAGATACTGGCAGCTAGATTGAAGAAATTCTTAGCTCCTTTGATTAGTGATAACCAAAGTGCCTTCTTGTCAGATAGATATATTAAAGACAACATACTTATTGTACAAGAGTTATTGGAATGCTACTCAACTTCTAATAGCCCTCTGAATTGTACAATGAAGATTGATTTCCGCACGGCATTTGATAGTATTAGCTGGAAATTCTTGCGATCTATGTTGGAGGCTTTTGGATTTCCAGAATAGTTTATCAAATGGTCATGGAATACATTAGCTCAGTTTCTTTTTCGATCCTGATTAATGTATTCCCTTCCTAATATTTCAAAGCCGCAAGAGGCATTAGACAGGGAGACCCCATTTTCCCATACATATTTATTCTTACCATGGAAATCCTTAATGCTATTATAAGGAAGGAGACTCTTTGTAATCACAATTTCAAACACCATACGAAGTGCAAGAAACTTGGCCTCTCTAGCCTTTGCTTTGCAGATGACCTTCCTCTGTTTTGCAAGGCTGATTTGGAGTCAATATATACTTTTATGCATGCTCTCTGTGTCTTTAAGCTTGTTTCTAGGCTGCAGATAAATTTGATCAAAAGCCATTTCCTATTGTCTAAAGATGCTGCCAACTTGGAATCCACTATTACAGAGGCAACGGGCATGAAGTTGCAATGTCCTCCACTACTCTACCTTGGTCTCCCATTGTCGACAAAGAGGCTCAACTACGCAGATTTTTGCCCTCTCTTAGAAAGGATCCAGAAAAGAGTTAAATCTTGGGTGAACAAGTCGCTTTCTTATATGGGTAAGCTTCAGCTTATTAAATCAATTATTAATTCTTTGTATGTGTATTAGAGCTCCCACATCTTCTTATCTCAAAGCATTATCAAAGAGATTGAAAGGATTCTTAAAGCCTTATTATGGAGCCACTCGAATGGTAACCCTAGAGCAGCAAAGGTGAAATGGCCTGATATATGCTTTCCAAAATAAGGAGGTCTGAACATCCTCTCCATTAAAACCTCTAACGATTCTTTGATTCTTAAGAGATTTTGATGGATATTGGAGGACAAGAAAAATCTTTAATCTTTTGGTTAGCCATTCAGAATAAACTTTCCATAGCAGATTGAATACCATACGTGCAAATGGATAAATATTGTCCCATGTGTTCTCTGCAGATTGAATCACGTAACCACCTTTTCTTCGAATGCTCGTTCAACAAAACAATATGGGAACACATCTCTGCTCTAAGTTCTTGGATAGATTCAGGGTCAGCTATTATTGATATTACTAATTGTCTCTTATCGTAATTACCTTCCAGAAGACCAGTTCACACTATTGTCTTGGGAGTTTGTATCTACTCACTTTAGAAAGAACGAAATCTTCGACGTTTGAAGAACGAATCATCTATTAAAGAATGTTTGATCTCTTTAATAATCTCTAAAATTCGCGAGATTTTTTTGGTAAAGAAACTTCATTTAACATGTAGCTTTGATGTTTGCTCTTCTTTACGTATATAGAAGGCTGTTGAAAGCAGATATTCTTCAGTTGTTGGCCTTCGGCAGCCAGGAGCAGCAATGTCTATTGTTGAAACCTCCCTCCAAGATAGGAAGATGGTTTTTTTTTCTTTGCCATGGGTATGTTGTTCTAGCCATACGAAGATAGGAAGTATGAAGAAAGTAGCACAAGTTGATTATTACTGGAGAAACGATTACGATATTACTGAAGCACCAACAAATCTCTAAATTTCCATCTATTTTTGTGATTTGGTAGTTATCTTCCATTGTTTTGTATGCTAAGGGTACTCTCTTGACTTATTAGATTCTGTAACTTTATTCTTCTTTCATTAATTCAATTTTCTATTAAAAAAAAGATAGGGACACTAGCCAATGCTTCCTTTAACTTTTGAAATGCTTCTTTAATGTCATTAGTCCATTTACAAGCATTTTTAAAAGTAATTCAGTTAAAGGATTACTCATAATGCCAAAATGCTTAATGTAACACTTATAACATCTTGCTAACCCTAAAAAATCTGTTATTAGTTTTGTGAGAGGGACTTAGCCAATTGGAAATGGACTCTATCTTTTTGGAGTTTATTGAAACTCTAGTTACTAATATGACATGTCCCAAGTATTCTACTCGAAAGGCACCAAAATAGTATTTTTGTCCTCTATAGAGATGCTGGTTGTGTAGTAAAAGCTGTAAGATGACTCTAAGGTGTTTCATATGATATTCGAAGGTCTTATTGTACATAAGTATGCCATCGAAGAAGATCAATACAAACTGTCTGAGATGCACCCCAATTAAATCGTTCATTAAGCTTTGAAAGATAGGAGGGGCATTAATAAGGCTAAAGGCCATTAGAGGGAACTCATAATTCTCCTAATGAATCCTAAAAGCTATTTTATAAATGTTGGAAGGGTGCATCTGGATGTAGTGATACCTAAACTTGAGATCTAACCTGAAAAACCAAGCTGCTCTATGCATCTCATCCAGGAGTTCTTTTATGATGGTATGGGAACCTTATTTTTACCAGTGTTTTTATTTAGATATCGGTAGTCCACGAGTAAATTCCATGAGCTCTCCTTCTTCTTTATCATTACTGTAGGTGAAGAGAAGGGGCTTTACCTATGTTGAATAATCCCTTGTTTCAACAGATCATAAACTAGTTCTTTGATGATATTCTTTTATAAGCTTCCATATTTATATGGCCTAATATTGATCGGTTTCCTACCTTCCTTGAGAGGATTTTTATAATATTAAGTTCTCGATGGAGGCAAGCCCTTTGGCTTCATGAATAGAGAACTGAACTCTATGAGGCGACCATTTAGTTCTTGCTTATATTGATCATAGAGAGGTTGAGTTTCTATAGTTAAGTCTTGGAATTGTTGTTCCATAAGGTAGATAAGCCTTAACATGCTAACTTAGCTATTTAGTTGTTGTTTAGAAAACAACTTCATAAATTTTTTAGGAGTTATGGATTTAGGTTGGCTAATATAGTCTCCCTTAAGGAAAACATGTTTATCTTGCAAGGTAAATTCTATAGTTTGTTTACTAAAGTTGCATAATACTTTATTAATCGTAGACAAACACTAAACCCTAAATACTAGGTCACGTCCCCCAAAAGGGAAGATAAAGACATCTAAGAAGAAGGTTACTCCTTGGAGTTGCCATTCTAAATGTTTATTAAGTCCTTCACATGTCAATTGTAAACCCCCTTCTACTATCACCTGGAGATTACTCAGTTTTAAGCACTCATAATTTTCCTAGTGAATTAAGGTGGAATTTTCAAAGTTATTTGTGCTTTCTTTAACAATAAGGACATATATAGGATTCCTTTTGTGCACTCCTAATATCCTCATTTGCTTGTAGTTATCTATAGAGGCTCTAGACATAGCTTATAAGGATATTATAGGAGCTTCATTTAGAGTCTCTTCTGATTATTTACAAATTGTGATTCTACTTCATCTTCCTCTGCTACAAGCATATTCCATTTCTTCCTCTGGCATTTATAGCTTAGTGTATAATTATTATCACACTAAAAGCAGATGCTTTTAGATCTTTTCTCTTCAAACTCTTTAATGTTATGTTCTGGTGTTTCTATGGAGATTTCCGAGGGATGGGTTTTGGTAAACCTTTTAAGGTAGGTAACAAGCCTTCGTGAGTGTTGAATTTATGCAAGGGTATGAAGTCAATAAGGTGGAGGTAATGGAATTCTCATAATATGGCTTAGGGTGGACTTATAGTTTATAAAATGAATTGCAACTATTGTGTTAGAATGTAACTTGATTTAGTGCTATTGAAAAGTTTAAGTTGTATTGTAATGTAGTAGGTATAGATTACTTGT
>JANKOE010000004.1:17517178-17546053 GCA_026284465.1 Erythroxylum citrifolium
CCAACCAACACCATGCATCATCCATGATCCAACCAAAATTCCAAAACCCAGATCACGCAACAAACCAAAAACACAAAAGTCACCATCTAAGTCTCCAACATCGATCCAACCAAATCCATCATAAATTTGCAATTCAACTATCCAAGTATCCAACACAACAAAAAAATTAATTAAGCATGAAATTTTCAGAAATCAGAAAAAAAAATCATAAAACTAACTTTGGGTCTTGGCGGGTCTTCGGGTTTTATCACGGGTCAAAAGGTCAACCCATCTCCGGTGGCTTCAGATGCGTCTCCAGTGACTTCCCTGCGGTGTCGTGGTGCTGCGGTGAGGAGCGAAGAAGGTGGTGGCGTCGAGTCTGCATGGACGTGGAGGAACGACGAAGCTTCGAACCGAAGGGAGAACGACCAAGGGAGGAAGATCTGGAAGAGCCGAAGAGCGAAGGAGGCGAGTGTGGAGGAGGAGGCGGGTGACAGCGGCGGTGAGAAGAGCAGAGGTGGCCGGCAGCGACGAGGAGGAGGTGGCACGACACAAAGATTAGAGAAGACTGAAGAGGGAGAGGAGGAGTCGCATGGTGAAAGTCAGGGCCTCGACGGTTAGGGATTTTTAGGGTTAAAATTTTTTCAATTTTGCATTTAGGTCCTTAGGTATTAAAAATTTTACGGTACCGACTGGTTTGAACTAGTACTATTGGTACCAACCGAAAACTACTAGTACCGGTCAGTATTTTTGACCAGTATTGATGGTTACCCGTACCGTTCCAATTTTCGGCCGATATGGTACCTTCTGGCTGGTACTCATCGGAACGGTAGGGTATCCATATCCATGCTTTTGATTTGAAATTATGCTTTTTTGCAAAAGTTAAATAGGAAAATGTACAGTCCAACCGGAGAAAAAGGAAGGTATTAAAGGGTTTAGACGGATAGAGTGCTTAAGCAATTGACAAAGAAACAGAGAGAGTTGCAAAACTATATATTAAAAGCCCTTAGCCCTTTTAATTATATCTCTACCTACGCTGTCTCACAGGGATGCACCTGCGGCAAGTAGCAAGAATTTTTCTGAGGAAATTCCGCCTTCCTTCTCAAATAATAGTATCTTCATCTTCTTGCTGCCCAAACGAGTTGCCCAGTACGTATAAGTTTAATGTTATTTGTATGATCTTTTCTTTGTCTTGGAATCCTTCTGAATCTGGTTTTGCGCCTTTTCAGCCCAAATAAACTATTTCCATAGGCATGGTTCTGGAAGTTCCGGTTGGAGGATGAATCCTCACGTATGGAATGTTGTAGCGGGACAAGCAGGTAATGTTACCGTATTATATCTCTATCATGATCGTTATTCTTAATGTGCGACTAAATTTGAAAGGAAAATTGGAAATTCTTATATTATTTGTGGTGATTATTGGGTAAATTGACCGAATTTATGTGGCAACTTATGATTTGTATTAAACTTACAAATCCAATCATCAAAGCCACGCTACACAGCTGGGTATAAACTGCATGATTGCCGCTTTCTAGCTGTTTGTTTCTTATTCTTTTCATTGGAGTCCTCCATAGCTGAGTTTTACCTTCAACAACTTGTAGACACTTTCTACTTTTGTGTATTATTCTAAGCTTTTTCTAATGGAATGCCTCTACAAATCTCTCTGACTTTCAACTTTATGATTAGATTCTAGGCTGAGTACAACATCCTTATGCACCCATTTCACATGTTGGGCATAGCTGATGTATTCCGTGGCTCATAATTAGGCCTCTACAAATGCAAAAAGTGATAAATTCCTTTAGTTGCTAGCAGCAATAATTGATGATATCACGTTTAATACAAAATCTTTCTCTTAACAAGTGGATGCTTTCTTGACCTTAAGAATGGGAATTTGTTTTCGATATCAATTGGTTTCTATAGAATGAGTATTATTAATATGTTTCATCAAATTGGACACTTGGTAGTGTTAAAAATAGGGAAATGATGGCCTATTACATATTTCTTTGTCATTACCTTAATTGTAATTGACTTTTGCAAGGCATTTGAATATAAACTTAATCTTGGTGCTTGTTTTTGAAGATATTTTAATGATATGTATATCATTATGGTTCGTGTTTGCAGCAATTATGCTTGGGATAAATTCCAATCTCATATTTTCAAATGCGTCAGTTGGAAGTAGTTCAGAGAATGATTTGAATGGTGCTACGGTAATTGGGTTACAAAAGGTTGAGGATGGTTCTGTAGTTTCAAATATACATACATCTAAATGGAGGATATTTACTGATAAAGGGAGGGAATTCTTCCTACAGGCAAGCACATTTTGCCTTATGTCTCAAAATTCTAGAAAATTCCCTCTTCCTTTTCTATCATTGTTGTCAAATTTATTCTTCTTGCAATTAAGCACATTTTTCCATATGCTCATAATTCTTGAAAATTGCATCATCCTTTAGTATCATCCTTTTCATATTTTCTTGAAAATTTATTTCCTTGTGTTTTTTAGGGAAAATTAAATGAGGCTGAAAAACTCTTCTTCTCTGCCATTCAAGAAGCAAGAGAAGGTTTTGGGGAGAGAGATCCCCATGTTGCATCAGCTTGCAACAATTTGGTGAGTTGACATTAATATGCATTCATAGGTTAAGAGTTGTTGTTTGTGTGGTTCTTGGTTTAGTGTTTGCATAAATTGTACTTATCATGACAAGGTTAGAAATATGGTTAAAAGTTAGCTTGCCATCATTTTGCTTGAAATTGTTTGTGGTTATAGGCATATCAGATTCTTAACGTTACTTCTTTCTTATTAGACACTAAATTATTTTCTAAAAATGCTTATCCTAGATGTGGTGTACGTATTCTAGTAATGTGGAAAAGGGATTATAATGCTAATATATGCAAAAATCTTCCATACAAGACTCATTATCATTTCATATTGTTGTTAGGTTAAGATTGACAAAATGTTTTTGAGGGAATGAATAATTAGATCCTATTTTCCAATGAAAACCCTACAAAAAATTTCCTAATCATCATTGTGGTCATATATGATAAGTAGCAATAAGGGTATTACTTCCTATCGAATGACGAATTCTAGTATGTTATTTCAAGAGTTTTGTATTTGTCGAGTTTATAAACTAGATGGTGTAGGAGTTCCATACTAAATGTATTTGGAAAATCTTGGGCAATTTAACGTTTTTTCCCTACGGTTTATTTGTATTATAGATGCCAATTAAATCCAATGGCATAATACTACAATAAAATCAATATTGTTGTTAACACCTTCTACACTAAGTGTTCAAACCTTCTTATTGCTAATCTGTTTCAGTATGGCAAGGTCTTCTAGTTCGGTGAACTCTGTTGAGCTTTGTGCTCTCTTATTTGTTGTTTGTTTTCATTTTTGTATCCTTTTCCCTTCCTAATACTTAGGAAGGGAAGAATTCTAAATGCATACTTAGGAAGGGAAGAATTCGAAATGCATACTTAGGATGGGAAGAATTCTAAATGCATTCAAGATTACATGGAAGAATAATTGTCTATTTTTTATCAATGCTTGTGTCCGTATTATACATAGGAGATAGTTAGTTAGAGGATTTTATGGAATGAGATTATTAGTTAGCTGTATATTTTAATTGGATAAGATTATTACTATATATTTATTTATATCCTATAAGTAGTTATATGATTGTGTATATCCCTAATTTCTAGGATATGTTTTAGGGATATCTCCTGTATATATTCTTGTAAACTATACAAGTAAAGACAAAAAAGTATTATTCTTCTTTTCATGGTATCAAAGCCATTAACTCTTTTTTTGGAAACTTTTGTCCAAAATTCTGTTCTTTTGCAAGGAAAGGTAGTTGCTGAAACCTAGCCAAGGAGCCATGTCAAAGGATACAACTACCAATGAGGTCTCTCCATTAGACAGCATTGCTATAACCCACACAGGGGACGTACCAAACATTCAAGCAGCCTATTGTCTAAATGGGGAGAATTATCTGATGTGGTCTCAACTTGTTCGAACATTCTTAAGGGGAAAAGGCAAGCTTACCATTTGTTGGGGACTGGACCAACCAAAACTGATCCTAGGTTTGACACATGGGATGAGCATAATTCCATGGTTATGTCATGGCTATGGAACTCAATGAATCCTGAGATAAGTGACACCTATATGTTTCTCAACATAACTACGTAGATTTGGGAGGCAATTCAACAAACTTACTCTATGGTTAATGATGTTGCTCAAGTTTATGAGATCAAAACTCATATTTTAGCAACTAAACAAATGACTCGCTTAGTAACTGAACATGCTAATCTCTTGCAAAGTCTATGGCAGGAATTAGATCATTATCAATGCATCAAAATGCAGCGTGCAGAAGATGCTGGAATGCTAAAACGATTTATGGAAAAAGATCGAATCTTTGAGTTCCTTGCTGGTCTTAATGTAGAATTCGATGTTATGAGAATCCAAATTTTGGGAAGAGATGATCTTCCATCCTTGAATGAGGCCATTGCTATGATTAGAACTGAGGAAGGGGGAAGAAGTGATGCTGGAAATACATCCAGCAGCAAATTAAGGATCTACCCTAGTAACTAAATCCACAAATTTGAAGGAGGTAAATGCTACACAAACTGCAGAAGACAATAGGTAGTCTCCTCCATCCAAGTCATTAAATAAAGACACCCTCTATTGCACATACTATTAAAAGCACCCTCATACAAGGGAGCAGTGCTGGAAACTAAATGGCAAGACGAATACTCAGAGAAAAGGTGGAGGGAAACAAGTATATGCTAAGCTCACATATGAACAATACAGAAATAACTCAAGATGAGACCTAAGAGTTTAACAAAGAAGATATTGAAAAATTAAGATCCCTTTTGAATACAATTGAGAAACCATCAGCTATAGGTACAGGTTCATGTTCATTGGCCTTTTCAGGTATTTCCTCCATCCCTTGTATTTCTAGTGCCTTAGAAAATAAATCTTCAACTATGTGGATAATCGACTCAGTAGCCATTGATCACATGACACATTCCTCTAAACTTTTTATCACTTGTATACCTTCCTCTATCCATAAAAAGATAACAATAGCAGATGGATCAGTTGTAATTGTAGCTGGACAGGGATATCTTCAGTTAAATGACACCCTTATCGTAAAAGATGTCCTCCATGTTCCCAAATTATTTGCCAACGTAATTTCAGTACATAAACTTACCAATGACTTTAAATGTGAGGTTGTTTTCCTCTTTCCTCTTGCATGTTTTAGGAACAGGGCACGAAAGGGACAATTGGACATGCTAGTGAGAGGAATGCCCTTTACTACCTAGAGAATAAAGAACGACACAGCAAATTCGAGGTTTTTCTTCCCACATCTTTCTTTTAAGAGTCAGTCATATCTAGGAAAGAAAAATTATGGCTTTATCATTGTCATTTAGGACATCCTTCTTTTGAAAAGTTTATGTTTCCATCATTCTTTGATAAAATAGATGTTGAGTCTTTCCACTGTGATGAATGTGAATTTGCAAAGCACAAATGTGCATCTTTTACAATAAGTAATAAAAGAAGCCATACCCCTTTTTCTCTAATTGATGGTGATATCTGGGGTCCCTCACCAATTCCTAATGTTTATGGGGCAAAATGGTTCATATCCTTTATTGATGATTGCACAAGAGTTACTTGGATCTATTTGTTGAAACACAAGTTAGATATTAATACTCTTCTCCCAAATTTTATACCATGATCGAAACTTAGCTTGATGCACAAATCAAAAGTTTCATTTTGACAATGCAAAAGATTATTTCAATCAACTGTATCACATTTCTTCCATGAAAAAAGGATCATTCATGAATCTTCATGTTTTAATACTCCTCATCAAAATAGAGTTGCAAAACGAAAAAATAGTCATTTGTTGAAGTTGAACATCACAAGGGCACTACTCTTTCATAAAAATGTTCCCAAAATTTTTTTTGGGGGAAGTTGTCCTTACTTCTGCCTCCTTACATAACAGATTGCCAAACTAGAGTTCTTAATTTTCAATCACCAATAAACGTTCTTACACAATTCTATTTGAATCTAAGCCTCTCCAATACTCTTGTTCCTATAATTTTTGGAAGTATAGCCTATGTTCATATTCACTCTCAAAATAGAGGAAAACTTGTTCCTTGTGCTCTTAAATGTGTTTTGTTGGCTAAAACACTCCTTTTGTGGTATAATTTCTGAACCAATCTTTACCTCCACATTGGTAACCATTATATGTCCCGAAAAGTTACACTTTACATACTCAATGTAAAGCCTTTCAACTCTAATGTATGCCTCCAAAGTTCAAACTTGACTTTGGCCCCTCTTTTGTCTCATGCTCTAAAACTAATTTAAAAATGACTTTGTGATGCATAATGGAAATTTGTTTAATTTTTCTTACTAAAAATTGAATGTATTTCCACTTTAATTTTTCTTTAATAGTTTAGAGTATAAGTTTATTAAGGAATAATTACAATCCTAATTAAATGGGATTCTATTGTTATTTTTTGAAGTTTAGCTGGAATTCTTATTCCATTCGAATTGGGTTTCAAAATTTTTATAAATTAGGAAAGTTAGACGCATAGGATTTCTTATTTATTCTTAAGATTAACTTTCCTCATGTAATTGATTCTTACTATTATATAAAGGCCACAAGGGTCTTGAGATTGTATCAAGCCCTCATTTGCATTCTCTGATATTGCCTTAACATGGTATCAGAGCTAGGTTAACCTTAGACCACCAAAAGCTCCCTTTTGCACCCGAAAACACTTTGACCTAACCAAAACCCTTACCATAAAACCATAAATCCCTAAAACCCTGTGACCTATCCAAAGCCCTTACCTCCATCCATCGAAACCAAAAAGAAATCACATAGAAGCAGCCAGGAGGCATCAACAATTAGAGCGAGACGGATATTATTGTCAAAAACCTTCCATGTATCAGTGCGTGGGTATCACGCATAGCTGTCTGACGACCACCTACAATGGGGATTGGAGTACTACTGGACTAAGTGGTCTCACAAGTTCCCTCGATCTCAAGATATAGACGATTACTAGGAACCATAATTCTCTGCAATCTAGATTCTATGGATTATACCAGTTTTGTCCTCTAGATTGTACATATTTTCTTATAATGAAATCTATTAATGTTGCTATTTTATCACTTTGGCTATTCTTTTTTCTCAAAAATTAAGCCCTACCTATTGCATCACAACTTTTTCGTTTGTTTGTTTAGTCTTTTCTTAAATGCAAATTGTGGAATTGGTTAATCTGTTTTTTCCCCCTTCTTTTTGCAGTTATTCTTATTTCAATTGCAGTAATACTTGCTAGGAACTATCAGTTAATGCAAAGAATTGCTTTTGCTTGCAAAATAGTAGTCTTATGGAAAGCTATTTTTATTGGAAGCCATTTTTCATCTTTGCTCTTTGTTTTTTGGTTTTTGTTTTCTTAGGCTGAACTTTATAGAATCAAGAAGGAATTTGATAAAGCTGAACCTTTGTATTTAGAGGCTATCAACTTGTTGGAGGAATCATTTGGTCAAGAAGACATACGGTATGGTATGATTATATGTTAGGAGCATGAATAATGTTTTCGATTGTGTGAATAAGAGCTGATTTGCTCTGTATTGTATTACTAAGAGAATGTAGTACATATATACATGAATAGGAGTACAAAATAGGCTAGATAATCTATACAGATACAAAAGATAATCCTAGGATAATGTTTATCTCTAAGATTTCACCATCTAATCCATAGAATCTGATTACAATCAGATTATAATATTGTGAGATAATATGTATCTTGACCACACTCCCTCTCAAGTTGGATCATAGATATCAATCATGTCTAACTTGCTGATGCATTCTTCAAACACTTGTCTTTGAAGACCTTTGGTAAACACATCTGCTGCTTGCTTCTTCGTTGGGACATAAGTTAGCTTATAGTCCCATCTTCTATCTTCTCCTTGATAAAATGTCGATCAACTTCAACATGCTTTGTTCTCTCATGGTGGACTGGATTGTGTGTCATGCTTAGGGCTGCCTTGTTATCACAATAATGCTTATAGGTGACTCAAAAATGATTTCCAATTCTGTCAGCTCTCTTTTTAACCAAAGACTTTCACAAATCCCTTTTGCAACTGCTCTAAGTTCAGCTTCTGCACTACTTTTGGCTACCACCTTTTGCTTCTTACTTTGCCACGTGACCAAATTTCCCCACACGAGAATGCAATATCTAGTGGTTGAGCATCTATCCTCTTCTGAACTTGCCCAGACTAAATCAGTATATATTTCAATTGTTTTTTTATCTCCCTTTTTGAATAATAATCCTTTCCCAAGAGTACCCTTTAAATACCGAAAGATCTTATAAACTGCCTCAAAATGCTTGCTCTTCGGTGCATGCATGTACCGACTTACAACATTCACGGCAAAAGCAATATCTGGTCTAGTATGAGTCAAATAAATTAGCCTTCTCACTAGTGCTTGTTATTCTTCACAGTTAACCAATTTATCTTCTTCATCTTCAAACTTTGTACTTTCAATGGGGGTGGTGCTTGGTTTACATCCTAACATTCTTGTCTCCTTCAAGAGATTACTTCCTTTGTGAGATGTAGTTCCCTTTCTTTGATCTAGCTACTTCCATGCCTAGGAAATACTTCATTTCTCCTAAGTCTTTAACTTCAAATTCTTTCCTCAAAGCTAACTTGAGTCTTGTAATTTCCTCTGCATCATCACCAGTTACGACAATATCATCTACATACACAATCAAAATTGTCTTCTTTCCTTCTCTAATTCTGAAGAACATTGTATGATCCGACTGAGCTTGTGTGTATCCTTCTATTTTTAGGACCTTGGCAAATCTTTCAAACTAAACTCGTGGTGATTGTTTCAGCCCATATAGGCATTTTCTTAGTCTAGATACTATGTTTCTTCCTCCTTCCTCATCAATTATCTAGTTGTGAAACTCAAGAGAAGTTTTTACTATTCATCTATACTATACGTTGAAAATACATGTATATATAGTTGATGTCTAACCCTAGAATAAGAAATACAATCAACAGTAGTAAACACCTTCCTATTTTATCACTATACAGCTATATACAACTCAACACTCCCCCTCAAGCTGGAGCATATAAATCATATGCACCAAGCTTGTTACATATAAATTCAATACGAGAACCTCTAAGAGATTTGGCCAAGATATTTGCTAGCTGATTGGTTGAACTGACATGACTAATAGTGATACAACCAGATAGAACTTTCTCTCGGATAAAGTGACAATCAACTTCTATGTGTTTGGTCCTTTCATGAAATATTGGGTTATAAGCAATATGGAGAACAGCTTGATTATCACACAATAACTTCATTTGTGATACTTCTGTAAATTTTAACTCGTGAATTAAATGCTTCAACCAAACAAGCTCACAAGTTGCTAGAGCCATTGCACGATATTATGCTTCTGCACTCAACCTGGCAACAACATCTTGCTTCTTACTTTTCTAACATACAAGATTCCCCCCAACAAGAACACAAAAGCCTGAAGTAGAACGTCTATCAGATGGAGAACCTGAATAATTGAACAATTGAAGGCACATCTATTTTGTCATTTTTAGATAAAAGATTTAGGTTTACTCCGATATTTCCTTGGCATAGAAGTTGCTCAATCCAAATTTGGTATTGTACTATCTTAAAGAAAGTATGCATTGGATATTCTAGAAGAAACAGGGATGTTAGATTGTAGACCAATAAACTCTTCTATGGATCCTAATTCAAAGCTTTTAGCTAATCAGGGGGAGCCACTTGCTGATCCTAGTCGATATCGGAGATTGGTAGGAAAACGTAATTATCTCACCATCACATGACCTGATATTTCTTTCTCAATCAGTGTTGTTAGTCAATTCCTACAAGCTCCATGTGATAATCATTGGGATGAAGTTATTCAAATTTTGAGGTACATTAACGGTGCATCAGGAAAGGGATTATTATATGAAAACCAGGGTCATTCACAAATTATTGGATGCTCTGATACCATGTGAAACTCAGAGAAGTTTTTATTATTCATCTATACTATACGTTGAAAATACATGTATATATAGTTGATGTCTAACCCTAGAATAGGAAATACAATCAATAGTAGTAAACACCTTCCTATTTTATCACTATACAGCTATATACAACTCAGTACTAGTGAACGGAGAACAGAAAATTCTGAAGATAGTTAGAAACAACAAGCTGGTGAGCTGAAAATTTCACTAGGAAAATTATTGGAAATACTAAAGAATCCCCAAAATGACAGCCACCAATAGAAGACAAGTACAGTTGCCAATGCTACTATGAGAGTTAACATCATACAAGCTTTTTTATCTTTATGCAGTAAGAAGAAATGGATAGTTGATTCTGGAGCATCAGACCATATGACAGATGATTAGAACCTGCTTCATTCATATTTTCCTTGTGCTAGGCATGAAAAGGTTAAGGTAGCAAATGGTGAATCTTCTTCGGTTGCAGGAAAAGGAGATATCAAAGTAACAAATTCTACGAAATTAAATTCTATTCTACATGTTCCGAATCTAGACTGTAACCTCCTTTCAATTAGTAAATTAACAAAAGAAGCTAATTGTAGTGCTCATTTTTTTCCCTACTCATTGTATTATACACGACCTGTCATCGGGGAAGACAATTGGCAGTTCTAGATTTGTATTGTCTTCTTGTTCCTTACTACTTTGAGCTTCTTCGGCGGGAACCTGCATTGGTTCAAAGATAGGTATAGCTTCAGGAACAGGGAGCGTACTACTTGTTTTCTTCTTCCGGGAGTACACTTTGAGTGGATGGTCAGGCATGGCTGCTTCAAGACCAGAGGTCATCGACGACTGACCTCCAGTCGGGTTTGGATTTGCCATGGAGGATCCCTCAAGATTGGAAGCCATTTCTTGACTTGCCGGGGTTGACTCCTCAATTTCACTATCTCTTTCACGTGGCTTTGATACCATGTGAATAAGAGCTTTTTGCTCTATATTATATTTCTTAGAGAATGTAGTACATATATACACGAATAGGAATACCAAATAGGATAGAGGATCTATACAAATATAGGAGATAATCCTAATATAATGTTTATCCCTAAGATAATGCTATCTAATCTGATTACAATCAGATTATTACAATATTATGTGATAATACCGTATCTTGACCACAATATGTGATGTATTACAGGCAGCTTTACGTATGCGTCTCAAAGACAAATAGTCTTGTATTCAATTGCTTGCATGCAAACAATCACCTATTTTCTAAAATTACAAAGTTCATGTCTCATGAATTTAGTTTTACAATCTTTACCTCCTTTTAGACCACCATGAACATATATGCGAACACCAACAGAAGCAGAAGCATGGCGACAACGTCTCATTAGCTCCATAGAAGGATCATGTTCGCCATGTCCTTTGCTGGTCTTTGATGAAGTGACAAGCCCATTTCGATCCAACCAAACACCAGCAGCAGTATCCAACACTAAGTAAATATAAAAATTGTTGAGATATTGGGTAAATATTTCAAAGATGGCAATTCGAGAAAACCCAAAACATTACCTGCAACAGCTGCTTCACCTTCCACAGCTCGTCCTCCCTTTAGGACACCCCCTGTAACATGCAATCGAGCACCAACAAAAACCTGATAGCAAGCCACAGTTAAAAAATATTGAATAAGGAAAAGGTATGTCTTGTACCAAAATATATCACTCTGCAATCTTCAAGCTGCTTTGACAGCATAATCAACCTCTCATTAACCATTTTAAGTTTACTGATGTAATCAACAGCCTTGAAGTAACATTCCATTTTCAATTGATCACTTACCGCGGCATGTTGATACCTTGGGGAAGGAGAAACACCAGGTGCGAGAGTCCATTCCCACTGACCATTTCTATGCATCAGAAGCCCGTACGCATCTCCAAGTGGCTGTTCAACCACACAATCATCATAAACAAAGAATTAAAAAATGTACTAGAAAATCCAATTTATTACAAGATATAGGCAAAATAGATCACCGTAGTCTACATCATAAAGATATTAAGATGAATTAAGAAAGCATGCCCAATGTTCAGAGCTTGAAAGAAATTAGGCAGAAGCATGCACTCAATGCTACACTATTGCTAAATGTATGGTCAATATTATGTGTGTTTATGTATATAAACAACAAACAATGGCTTTCAAACTAAGACGTAGCTAGATGGGGCCCAGGGGGTTCCTGGGCCCCTCAAAATTTTTTAAAAAATAAATATTACATATAGATATATATATATAAATGAAGTTATTTGGGAGTTGGGCCCCCCCTAAAATTTAAAAAATTAAACATTGGGCCCTCCTACTTTACATGTCTGACTCCGTCCCTGCTTTCAAAGACATTAAGATATGAGACCATACCGCACCAGACGCATCTCTTCCACCACAAAGCAAGAACATGCCATCTGAACGGGCGCTTGCTGTTGCATACCTACAAAGCCAGTGCCATAAAAGGAAACATCAATCTACATTTATGATAAGAAACAAAATAAAAATAGCTCAGGACTTATCACAACATCCTAACTTACATTCTAGCAGATGGCCTATCACCTTCAGGATTTAGCTTCTGCCATGCATATGGTTTTTGGGCAGTATCAAAAGCCCAGGCATCAGATAAGGCTCTTTTCCCTACAAAAGATAATTGGGAGGAACGGCTTGACAGCTTAGTCTATTGGAACCAGGACCATCAAGAGAACACAATGACTTGTCTTGAAAACAGTTGGAAATGTTTACTGATGCCAAAACCAGCTAATTACACAAACCAAAGGAAAATGTTGATATTGATAAAATGGTGCTAGCAATAGAGAGGTTTGCATACTCAGGAGCCAAGTAAACTTTTAATTAACGAATTAAATGATAAATATACCCCTTATTTTTGAACAATAATGAAGATGGATTAACTATTTGGTAAGTGCATTGTAGATCCAAAATGGAAAGCATTAAAAAGAACAACAAGAACACAGATTAAAACTGAAGAGAGCAAAATTGAGTTACCATCATTGCCACTAACGGTAACCAGGTATCTTTGAGCAACCAAATCCATAACATGGCCATAACGAGGGCCAGGACCCTGCCCTTGTACAACAACTCTATATTGAATATAGGTCAAATATAAAAAGTTAAATCAGTGAAAAGTGGCAAAAATATAACACTAATTTGAATAAGGAATCTCAATGTAAGAATGAATGAATAAGGCATACCGGTGCCACTTGAATTTGTCATTGGTCAAGTCAAGAACGTAGAGATCGTCAGTGGAATGGCCGGCAGGACCTATGCCACCCTAGCCAGAGACCACAAATTCCAACGTCAGAGAGTTAATAACTAATAAACTCCAAAGGGAAATTCAGCCTTGACGAAAAATTATTTAATCATAACCTGAAAGACAACCATAGTGCCGACTGCAGCTGCAGCGTGAGCGGCCCTAGGCGACGGCGGATCCCCGGCGGGTCGTAGTCTGATTGATAGAGTAGAAGAACATTAACGCCCAAATTTTACTTCCCAAAACACCAAATAAGAAAGAGAGAGAGAGAGTGAAAGAAAGTAGTAACCTACCTAGTCCACTTCCTAGTGAGAACGTCATAAGAATGAATTGAATTGGTGACTCCAGCCAATCCTACGAAAAGAAAAATCAACGGAAACAACAAGCGATGTGGTTAAGCATAGTTTTGAACAAAGTAAACTTTATTCAGAGTGATTGAAAAGTAAAATTAACTGATGCCGGGAATGGAAGAGGAAGAGGAAGAGCCGCCTTCGATAGCGGTGGCGCCACCGAAGAGAATGAGGCGAGGGCCATGGGACTTGGTGGGGGAGACCGCGGTGAGAGTGTGGGCGCATCGGGGACCGGGAGCGTCATCATCAGAGTCCCAATAGGTCTCGAGGGAGCGAAAGGTGGGAGCCGGGTGTAGCCATGGCTTTGGAGAACCCATAATCGCCGAGCTGAGCCCCCTCAAGAGTCAAGCTCAAAGATCTGTTAAAAAGTGTTTATATTTCTGGCAGTGTAATGTTTGAACATATGTATACATATCATAAAAATGATGTGATCGTAATCTGACTAAAGATGAGTTGGGGAAATGGTGGAGAATGAGAATAGGTCTGAGTCTGAGTCTGAGTCTGAGTCTAAGACGAGTTGTTGTGGACCCAACTCCCAACAGGTGCACAATGGATTCCAATTCATTTAAATTTTGATTGAACAGTGAGTACATTACATGTGGAGTGTGTACTTTTTCTTCCGCAAATCGCAATCCAATGAACAAAATTAAGAGACCAATTTTTACCAACACAAAGTGGTAAAAATAATATATAGTACGCGGATAATTGATTTTTAGGTAAACTCTCGGTATTCGAACTCACTGGGCCGACTAATCCGATTTAAAGATCGGTCACATTTAAGGCTATGCCTCTCTTTGCGGGTGTGTTTAGTGGGGATCGAACCCGAGAGTTCTTCCCACACACTCAGCCTGTGTTGCCAACTGAGCCACAACCCGTAGGTGCGGATAACTGTGACTTGACGAGGGACGTACTTTAGAAAATATACTTGATTTAATTGAAATTTCTTTATAAATTTGACTCGGTTAAATTAACAATTTAAATTGAGTTTGTCTTCCTTTTATTTCACCTTGAGAAGGAAGGCAAGATTACGAAACAATAGGCTATGGATAATGTTATCAATATTGTATTAAATCGGAATGGTATTAGTACCCCGTAAATATTTTGAGTTATTTTTTAAATTTATAAAATAATTCCTAAATTTTATAAAATTGTAAAATAATTTTTTAATAGATTGTGCTATATAATTTTTAATTTTACATTATACTTGTCCACAAGAATCATAATAATATAAATTTGAGATAACAATAATATTTATATTAATATTAATATCACTTTCGCATATTTCTCATATAAATAATAATTACAATTAATATAAAAAAACTTTGTTTAATTATTATACAAATATAAAAATAAGAAAATATAGTATTTAAATTGTTAAAATTTACATTGTATGGTAAAGAATAATTAAATAAAAACTTCATATAGTAAGAATAATATAACTTCATAAGCATTATAAAGAGTTTGTACCAAAGGACACAACACAATAAAAGTGAAACTTAAAACAAAAATATTTATAATTAAAAGTTTTATATTTGTATTACATCTATATAATTTAACATGTTATTAAATACAAGTGAATTTTAAAATAGACAAAAAAAATGAAAACATTGGATTTTCATTTAATGACATATCTACTTAAATTGAACTGATCTTTTTTTTAAATACAAATTTTTTATTATTAAGAGAAGTCTCATCATCATCATCATTCAAATTTATCGCACCTAATGACTTGTCAATACTATTGCATCTAAAATTATCTTTCAAGTCACTTTCTTCTATGAAATTTGATTTCTCAAAACCCAACTTGCTAAAAGATTGATAAGGTCAAGTCAAACGGAATCTATAAGAATACTTGTTATATTAAGAGTCTTAGTAAATAAATAAAATTAAATTATTAAGAAATTACAACAAATTATATTCAACTTAATAATGATAATTACAAACATTTTTCAAAGTTTTAAGTTATATCGAACAAAAAACAAATCGTTCAATCTTTTGTGTTATGATTTTTTTTGGGAATAGATGAATTTAAATATGCTCAAATTTCAATCATATCTAATTGCACTCACATATTGACTTAAAATTCAAATTATAAACCTTTTTAATTTTATTACACCACTTTTGAATTGATCTCACTAAACAACTATAAGACAATATAAATAACCTTAGAAACAAAATAAAGTGATGATTAATTTCAAACAATTAACAAAATTGAAAAAAAATCACTTGCATTAAGTTTATTCCTTTGACGATTACAATACGCATCCCAGAATAATCGTACATATCCTTATATGTTTTCATTTGTGAGTTAAGGAGATCTTGCATCATCTCATATGAAACAATTATCATGATAGTTAATAGCATTCTTCTATTAAATTCAAATTTCTTTATAAAACCAAGTATAAAATAGATATTACAATTTAAAAATGCTCCATTAATGAACAACGAAAGTAAAGTTGCATTTTTCTTTTTTTATTGATTACTATAAGATAAGGTGTATACAAATAATGTATATTTTCATATTGATCTTAATTGTTTCCTTTGCCCTCTCAATCGGATCATAAAAATAACTCATTTTTACTTTCTCATCACTATTAGTCAAACGAAGTACTTTCATTAAAGACTCACAAAGTCAGTGAAAAATTGAAATTGGGACCAAAGTTCACAATCTTCAAGTATAATTATGAAAACCTTGATTTTGGTATTAAACATGACATACTAAGATACAAATTATTTATCACTTATAAACATTTATCTCAGCTCCCTAATTAGAACAAAACACTAAAATAATAAGAAATTAATTACAAATCTTGTAATAGAAAAATGACACAAACACGACTATAGATGAAATCATTTTTCTTACTTTTTGCAAAGTTTCATTAATGATAAAAAGCATCCAACATCTGTTATATTTTTCAAGCATTAGATTAATGGAATGTATAGTATAAAGAATCCAACAAAAAGAATTATACATGCTTTGTAACCATTTTGTAGTTGCTTTATATGCAAAATCATTGTAGGTGATGAACTATACAATATTTCTAGGCCTAACTTCGTTAAATATCTCAAATAGAGTATCAGCATTTCTCGCAAGTTTAAATGCATCAATGCAAATCAAAAACATCGTCCTCTTAGCAAAATAAACGAAAATATTGATAACCAGCTCATGTCTTATATTTGTCAAACCATGTCACATGATTGAACATCATAAGTTTCCTAAGTCATTTTTTTTTGCATCCAAATAACTTTTTATTTAACACACAAGGCTCTTCATAAGATTACATTTGTAGTTATTAATTAAAGGAGTTTTATATCATGAATTGTAAAAGGCAATTATCATCCACTATAAGCTCGTAATAATAAGATTAATCAACATTAAATGATAAAACTGCATCATACCATCATCTAATCATTATTGTGCTTGCATTATGAATTACTTCTTTAGAATATAAGGCATTACAAATTGAAGGGCGAGCTCCAAATGTTGTCTGTAGTACAAAAAAGTTAGACATATGTCGTCTTCTTTTTTTCTCACATCAAGTACAAGAATCTCTTCTTTACGTGTAGGAATACAACCTTTAATAGTGTCAGTACCATCCTAACTATCGCAAAAAAACTTTCATTATCAATCTCGTATTTTAGTCTTTGCCTTCTGTCTTTCTCACTCTAATATTCTGCGCATAAAGTTTTCATTTACTATTTCAAGTTATGACTAACTTTCTTATAAGGCTATACGGCTCCTTTGATCGCATTGCTTATTTAATTTGGTGATTCCCCCCACTTTTCAAATGTTTATTGCAATATGAATAAATAATATGGTTCTTCATACTAGAAACTAATATAGAATAAATCCAAGTTGGATCATCAAATCTTCCTGAATATAAGGAGGTAGGATTATCAAAAGTACTTAAACTTCTCTCCATTTATTTGTAAAAGTAAAAAAGACATATATCAAAATTAACTTGATAACTTCGTACTAAAAGACATAAAAACACTAATTTGAATTATAAAATAAAGAAATCTCTCTCTTTATATAATGTTAATGTCTAATAAAACAATAAACCAATTATACACGTTGAAACCTATAACGAGTTTAGGATATCCACATTTAACATCATTACTTAATTATAAGATTAACCATATACATATACCTAAAAAATAAAACTCATAAAACTAATGTATTAGAAACTTTATTACCATATTCTTAATTTGTTAATGAGTTATAAATATAACATAACGTGTCCAAATAAATTATTTACTAATATAGAGGTAACAATTTAAATGAGGAGTGGACATGTTAAAAAGTCAAATAAATATTTGTAGAATAAACGTGAAAAATGATCTATAGTTACATTAAAAGCACACGTCAATTTCTTGTTTCCTATATTTTTCTTTGCCAATGCACAATTGCACATTACAATAATGACTCTATTGTAAAAATTTTACAAAAATAAGTATGCTTTTATAATTATAACCTATATGGAAGCAAATCATCTAAAGTATTATAATTTATTTTGTAATGATCTCAAATAATCAAGTGTCAACCAATAATGTATTCGAGATCTCAATTTTTAATTAATAATTTATTCTAGAATGATGTAATAATCTCAAATCTCAACTACCAATTTATTCCACAATCATATAAATAATTCCAAAATCGAAACTGTATAGTCAAGAATCAACAAACTCAACACTAAGTATTCAACCAAATTACTAAACATTTGTTTTGGCAAATAACATAAAATGGCCCCTGTGTTATAGTTGATAATTCATATTAGCCCCTGTGTTTTTAATTCGTTCAGTCTAGCCCCTGTGTTTTGTAATTTCATTCAAAATGCCCATTTGAAATTTTTAGGACAAAATTACCCTTCGGTTATTTGTCCCAAAAATTCAGAAATAAAATTTTATAATTGAACCGAAGGGTAATTTTGTCCCAAAAATTTCAAATGGGCATTTTAAATGAAATTACAAAATATAGGGGCTAGTCTGAACGAATTAAAAACACAGGGGCTAATATGAATTATCAACTATAACACAGGGGCCATTTTATATTATTTGCCAAAAAATATAGACTAAATAAATAAAAACATGAAATGAAATGAAAAATTAATAAAAGATAAACTTTAAAATAATAAAGTAATAAAAATTAGAAGTAAAAATAGAAATAAGCATAAAGATAAAAATAATAATAAATAGATAGATAAATAAACATACATATAAATAAATATAAAATAAATAATTTTTATGAAATATATGAAAAGATAATAATAATTTATTTATTAATTATTTTCCTATTTATAAATTTTAAATTCGAATTAAATTGTTTAATTTAGACACGAAGCATTATATATATCTACATAAAATTACTGTGATCATTGGATAACAATTAGGAGCTAAAAAGTAATTCTTTAACCAGTACTATGTTGTTTTACTCCACAGGCTCATGAAGAATCTAAAGCTGCAATGAAGAATCAAAGTCGAAGAACATCTAGCACTCCTTGCTTGCTTCTTGGGTGTTGTTCCTTTCCTAGTCTGCTGCTGTTAAAGTGTAATCAGATAAGTAATAATTATTAATCAACAAGTGTTACTCCACTGTGTTTAAGCTTCTACTTTCACTAATGATACGAAATATTACACATTCTGTAATGCTCTCATTCTCCAATCTTTCTGACTCAATAATCATAATAAAAATAATAACTATCTCGAAATTTAAACCGATAAGATAAGAAGTTTAAGATTTAAAAGATTCAATCGGTATTAGATTCATATAAAAAAGAAGATTATCCTTGCTCATTGAAAAGATTAAAATTTAATTGAAGCATTTCAATTTAATTGAAAAAAGAGACTGTTAAATAAAAATTAATCAGTTTATTTTAGTTTATAAAAACTGATTAGTTTAAGAAAATTGGTTGATTAATTAATAAACTAGTTAATTTTTAATAGCAAAAGATTATGAAACTAAATCGAACCAGAAAGTTAAAAATCGAACTGTTAAACCAAACGAATCGGTTCGGTTTTTAAAACATTGAATTTAAGTGTAACACAACTTATTTCATCACATTACGTTAATTTATCTAAAATAACATAATATTGAACTTTTCAATTTTCAATATAATATTATATTTGGAGTTATAAATAAAAACAAATATAAATAACGGATATGAATAAGAGAATTATGAGATAATTAAACAATATTTTAAGAGGTAAATAATAATTTTTTGAAAATGAAGATTAAAATAAAAAATGTTAAATCATAAAATGTTCGAAAAGCAACTAAGCCAAAAGGGACACTAGTTTCCTGAGAACAATAATTGTAGCCATTTATACTAATAAACTAAGGAAGTGTTTGTTTCTATTTTCATCTTTAGTTTTTTATTTTTGTTTTCAAATTTAGTTAAAAAAATCTTATTTGATTTGAGTTTTTAGGTTTTGTTTTTGATTTTGTTTCTTTCGGTTTTTAAAAATTATAAAAACCATAAAAAGTGGTTTGTATTTTCTATTTTTGTTTTTTCATAATCTGATTTATTATCATTTAAATGTATATTATTTAATTTTATAATTTTTAATAAAAATTATAAATAATTTAATTCAACATTATATTTATATATTTAATAAATTAAAAGTAATTATCAATAAAATTATGAATAATTTAATTTTATTTATTTTTTATAATTAAACTATATATAATTAAATTTAAAATATATAAATATTCAAATAAAATTTAATTGAATAATTAAAATATATTTCAAATAAATATTAATTTATAAATAACATTTTAAGTTTTATTTTATTTATTTTTATTAAAATAACATATTTTATTAAATATTTGTTAATAAATATTATATAAGAAATTAAATAAATTTATTTAATTTCAAATACTTTATCTTTAAGTTTTATCTAAAATATAATTATTATCAATTATAAAAATATAATTGTATTAACATTAACAAATAAATTTTTATTTTTATTAAAAAAACAGAACCTAAAAACTAGATCAGAATTACCTCTAAAACTCATGCACTTTGACCAGAAATTTTAAACGACAGGCAATCCGTATCTACATCGAGATGGGGCATATTGACCAGTTGGGATGATGATGCCTCTCTTATGGCTTAAGGTTGGTCAACCAAGAGATATTATATTTTATTTTTTGAAGATTATATTCTCGTAAGTAATTTTCAACTTAAAAAAATCCTAATTGCATTACTATCTACTTCATATTTTACAACCTAAAACAATATTTCTTGTATTTTATTTTTGATATATAAAAATGTACTTCGATTTATAATTAGCAATGTTTTAAAAGTTATATTAGAAGTTAAATCAATAAGACGAGAGTTTTAAAGTTTAAAAGGTTTAACCGAAATTACATTGTTATAAAATGAGCTAAAGATTAAATAAAATTAAAGAATTTAAAATATGGTTGAAAAAGATTGTACTTACCTATAAAAAATTTAAAATTTAACTAAAAATTTATTAAATGAAAATTAATAGATTTATTTTTATTTATAAACTTATTAATTTATAAAAATTGACTAATTAATTAATAAACTGATTGATTTTTAACAACAAGAGTTGTTAAAGTAAATTAAACTGAAAAGTTAAAAATCGAATCAAAAAGTTATATAACTCAAAACTTTTATGGTTTAATCGATAAAACCGGTTAAATTTTTTAATGATTGATAATTAGACATTCAACCCCTAATCGCATACCAATATAATTATAAGTTAGCAACTTAACCGATATAGCTATATCCCCTAAGTAAGCCGATAAGTGTTAGATTCTTAAGTTTGAAATAGTGGAATTATGCAACTAGTGTTTAACACGCAAAACAACGGAACAAGACAAAGAATTGCGATACTCTGTTAACAATAGCCTATTTTCACGCACAACCTCGGATGGTGCTAAGCCATGATTGCAAAGCTCTGGAGAGTCTATTCAAGCCTTACTCTTGCTTGGGATCGGGGCTATCGGCGGATAGAGCTTGAAGTCGATTATATGGTAGTGCTCGAGCTCCTTTCCTCAACAGACATTTGTTCCCGGACACTCAACCCCATCGTCATGGGAATTCACAAGTTGTTTGCTCGCAATTGGACTATTACTCATCAGCATGTCTACCGAGAGGGCAACAGATGCGTCGACTGACTCGCGGCTTATGTAACACATTTTAATATCGGCGTTCATTATTTATCTACTACACCCATAGAATGCTACCTTATCCTTCTAGAGGATATGGTTGAGATGTTGGTCCCGAGACACCATTTGTAATTGTCCTCGTTGTAGTTCCTTTGACACAACAAAAAAAGCCTATTTCATTGCTTGTTACGTGCTTCTTTGACAAGGATTTACGATACTAATTACTAATTAGTGTTCCTACCGCAATTAAAGCCAAAGAAACTAAGTATCAGCCGTAGGACAGTCAAACCAAAGCTCACCAAAAATATCATATTTTGCCGCGAAACAAACGGCCCTTACCTTAACAAAACCAAACCTTGTCCTCATCTAGCTCTCCCCAAAACACTATAAATAAGAACAATCAAACTGATCACAAATCATTCAATAAGTTGATAATCTCTCAACACTGAAAATAAAAAAAAAAGGAAGAAAAAGGAAAGCCGGAGGGTTGTTAAGAAAAAAAAATAAAGATGGCGAAGATGGCGATTGTGTTTGTTGTTTCAATGGTTGTGTTGGTGTCAATCCAATCCGTGTTCGCCGATGAAGATAGCTCCAATGGTAAGGTTCTGAATCAGTTAGATTTAGAAAAGGCTTCCTCGAAGATGAAGGAAGCAATGGGCGGCAAATCGAACCCTGACGTACAGCCGCAGAAGGAAAACAAGGGCGAGAGCCCCTCGTGGACTGACTGGTTCAAAACCAAGTTGGAGTAAGTTCTTTATATTAATGCAAAATTATCATATGTTTCTAGGATTATTGTAAAGTTCGATGATAATAATATTCGACGTTTGATTCCAGGAACTTCGGTTTCAACTCGGGAAGTTCGTCGCCGGCAGCAGCATCATCGCCATTTCAGGCACCGGCTCAGGCACCAGCAGCTTAAGATTTTGTTTCACGTTAAAACATTCCTCCTCCATAATCTTAAAAAGATTCGTTACTGTGAGGATTGTTCTTATAAATGGTTTTGGCTGTCAGGCTATGATTTCCAATACGTAAAGAAGAAGAAAGGGTTTTCTCTTCTGATGTGAAACCTTTTGTACGTCAATCTGAATAAATAAAAGGTCCATTACTGGACGCCATTTTTGTCTGCTAAACTTGCAGTTTCTGATCCTCTTCAGTTCTGGATTTCTTGAACATAAACAGTTACAGATGATGAAATGAGAAAACGTAAGTTTCGTCTCAGAATCTGAAATTTATTAGGCTCCGTTTGGTTGGTGGGGAAGTAAAGTATATTTGGAGTATGATTTTTCAGAAAATAAATTTATGTAAAGTAAAATATTTAAATGTTTGGATAATTATAAGAAGGAAAGTTGAGTAAATTTGTGTTATAGTGTTTGGTATATATCAGTATTTAATTTTGAATTGTGTTTTCAATTATATCCCTAGTCTTATCTCTCATTCCCTCTTTTTTTAATTTTTTTAATTAGTTATTTTATTTATTTCAACTTTTATAATTATTGTAAATTTTTAACCTTTATATAATAATAAATATTTTTGTTACCAATAATAACTTATTTTTATTTAAATTTATTTTAATATTTTATATAATATTTATTAATAAAGTATTAACAAAAATATTTTATTTTTTAAAATAAATAATTTAAAAATTATTATTTATAAACTAATATTTAATTTATACATTTTAATTATTAAATCAAAATTTATTTGAAATTTATATATTTAAAAATATTTTTAAAATTTAATTATATTTATTAATAATTATTAAATTAAAAATTAAATTAAAATTGTAATTATTATTTATTATTATGATTTTTGAAGACAAGGTTAAAAATATACAGTATAATTGTATGATATGACAATGGACTATTTTGTAATTTTTAAAAAAATTTAAGAATTATTCGTAGCATTGGTTGAAGAAGAGGTATGGTTTTATAAAAGAGTTGTCGTAGAGTTGAGAGAGAAGAAAGAGTTAAATTGGCTAATGTATTTTTAGATTAAATTCTCGAAAAAAGTAATCTAAATACCAAAAGAAATGCTGTGATTTAGAATCCAAGTAAAGTGCTACTACTTTTTCTAGATTGGAAAAGTTTTTACTTTCCCAACTACTAAAAAAAAAGAACTAAATGTGATAATATAAATTTAGAAAAAATATCACTTTTTCAAACAAGAATTCATGCTAACCAAATCTTACTCTGTATCTGTTAATGGCGTCTTGAGGCAGCTCCAGTCCTAGAGCATCAAGTGTTGTGGGCCGACACCAAGGCTCTGGCCATACCATAGACAAGCTTTAATACTCTTATAAGGCTCTCATTGGATCATCACCACAAGGCCTAGACTTGACCGCATGTTTATATGTAAAAAAAAGAAAATAAATAATTCATATTTTAATTATAGAAAATTTAAAATGAAAAAAATTAAATTTTTATATAAATTATTTTTATAAAATTACATTAATTAATATTTTATTTTTTCCCAATGTGAAATTTATATAACTTTTTACATTTCTCTAGTATATTATTGTTATTTTTCCAACTCATTCAGAGTGTAATTATATTTTTATTTTTATACTAATTTATAAAGTATATTTTATTTAAATTTTTTTGTGTATCTATTATATTATTTGAGTTGGTAAGAAATTTCTTTAATTTTAATTATAACTTGGGATACTATAAAATCTTGATATAATTATTAATATTAATTTAAATCTGATTTGAGACATTGTGTTAAATATTTTTAATTTTCTAATTTTTTAAATAAGAGTATTCAATATACAATTAGATAGTTTCTTACTTGAAATATTAGGTTAAAAATTTGTAATTTTGGTATTTTAAGAAAAAGAGTATTACTACTAATATTATTACTACTACTAATACTAATATTATTACTACTACTATTACTGCAGTGATTGCTACAACTATTATTAGTATTATTATTATTATTACTACTATTATTTTTATCACCATCATCGTAATTATTATTATTATTAAAACTATTACTACTTATATTCACATTATTAATATTAGTGGTATTAACTTTCTCCTATTTTTTCGTCATTTTCTTCTTCTTCTTCTTATTATTATCTTCTCTCTCTCTCTCTCTCTCTCTCTCTCTTCTTCTCTTTTCATCTGGGTCATTTATATGGGCCGTTCTTAATATTTTATAGGCCTTGAGCAAAGTAAAAAATAAAATCTTATTTTTGCCTTTGGGCTCTCATATAAAGTAAAAATAAATAAAATATGGGCTCTTTTTGTTGTTCTTTATAAGGTCAAAAATAGGCTCTATTTTGTTTTATTTTATTTTTTATAAGGATAAAAATATGCCCTATTTTATCATTTATAAGGATGGGCCCCGGACAGGTGCCCACCCTGCTCTTGCCCAAGGCCGGTCTGGTTATTTGGAAACAATCTCTCTACTAGTTAGAGGTAAAGTTGCGTATTATTAAATCTTTCTAAATCCCGATGAGCAATGAGATTCGTATTGAGTGTTGTTGTTTTTATTTGTTATATCTTTACCAAAAATCTCAAAATATTTAATTATAGATTCTTTCTGATATGTAAAATATTTTAAATATTTTATTTATTTTTATATGGGATTTATTTTGCATATAAACAAAATTACGAAGATCTCTTACTCCTCTAAGAGATTAAAATGTGAGGAACATTTAAGAATTTGAGAGATAAATGAAATGTGGAGTGAGGCAAAGGTGAGAGGTGAAGAGTTTTTAGTAGAGGGGTGAAGAATTTGTGTTAGGTTTTTGTTAAGTAAACATACTCAATTTAATTGATATTAACAAATTTTTACCATATTTTTATTTTTGAATAACCTAATTACAAAATTTAATCAGTTTGATCAGTTCAACTATAATTAAAATCTTGAACTGTCTAATTTTTTGGTTCGATTTTTAATTTTTTAGTTTGATTTACTTTGGTAGTTCTTGTTGTTAAAAACTGATAAATTTATTAATTAATTGGTTAATTTTTGTAAATTAATAAATTCTTATAAACTAAAATAAATTAATTAATTTTCAGTTATTTTTAATTAAACTTTAAATTCTTCGATAGGTAATATCAATCTTATTTAAAATTTTTAATTTTATTTAATATTTAACCAATTTTACGATAAGTTAACACTAATTTAACTTTTGATTCGGTTTTTAAAATATTAGTTATATCCATAATAATGCCTTTTTAAAATATAATCGAAGGGTATGGCATAAGTTAGGTATAGGTCATTGAAGCTAGTTTTCCATGTGTACCACTTGTATAATTGTATTCATGCAATTATGATCCCAACAATGCGCCTCTCATTTTTAGGTCACCTCTTCAGAGAAAACTAGAATAGTAATGACTAATGAGCAATGTATTCTTGTGAATTTATCTAAATATAGCCTCTTTCCAAACTCTTGTCATTAATGTAGATAAAGGAAAAGGAGAAAATGAGAAACCAGGAAATGAAGAATGAAAAATAATACAGAAAGCTTAATGTAGGAGCATCCATTGATGAGTTGGAGAAGAAAATGAAGTGCTTACTTCACTACATATGATAAGTGCACAAATTTTTCTGATCAAATCTTCAGTTACCACTATCACCAACCTCACTTCTGTTCCACTGAACTAAGGTTGGTCCCTTCAAATGGCAGAGTCTGAAACTGTGGTTGCTTCTTCAAGTTCTTGTTGTTATGCATCCATACTTTGAAAACCTGTCTTCTTACCCCAACTTCTGCACAGAACTTGTCAACCTCTTCCTCGTCTTGCTTATTGATTCTCCACCCCACCTTCTCTGCGAACTCTATCATCTTATCCTTCTGATCCGCCGTGAATTTAGTCCTGAACCTCTTCTTTGACAAAAGGTAAGCCGGTGGTGGCGGTGCTGCTGCTGATCCCATTCCCTCCGTAGGGTTCAGATCCTCACTGGATGACTCCGTCCCTCCACTTCCTCCACCAAACGCGACGCTCATGGGCTGAACCATGTTTGGTGGTGTGGTGGGATGAGTGTGCAGTCCCATTGAGTATCGATGGTGAGGATGATGATGCAACATTGTTGGGGAGGGCAATGGCAGTGGTAGTTGCAGACTGTGAATCACGGAGCTTTGTCGAGAATTGGGACTGAATTGGGTGGTCTCGCCGTCCACCTCTTTGCGGTGGAAGTTCCGGTGACACTCACAAGCCGCGCATTTCAAAGCTTCCAACGTTCCATCATCACCAGCAGGCATAAACTCACCACAGCCATCAAATACGTTGCCTCCAATGCTTGCCGCATGGTTCCTGAGGCATTCTCGGTATCTAACATTTGCGACCTGTTTGGTGTTGGTTCCCCTTGAAACTGGTGCACTCCGATCTGGGTTCAGAGACCTTCCTTGTCCAAGTGAACCTACTTGTCTATGGTGGTGATCTAGGGTTTGACTGATTGTGGTGGTGCCGTTGTTGTTACCTTCTTTTCTTCCCTCAACTCCCGATGATTGATGACCATAAACTGACGTCCTCACATCATTTTCTGGACTCCTTAATTCCATAACTACAATATACTACACCTCAACCTCGTAAACACCAAACCAGTACTAGGATTAAGCTCAAAAACAGTTCTTTAACAAGAGTAAATCTCACATCTACCTTCCATGATTTTAAGCCATGAAACACGAAGATATAGAAACCCTTTACTCCACTAGACTTATATCCTACAAAGATACAAGCTTTTGAGATTGAAACAAGGTATGAGCTATGGCGATGGAGGAAGAGAACTGAAATTTCAAGCCTAACTCGCAGTCACTCAACTACTGGGAGATCTGGAGATGACATCCAAGACCCAAAACCCAAAACCAGCTTTTGTCACTATAATCGAGTATCAGTCTTCGACATGTCTCTCTCTCTTAGCTAACAGGTAAGAACTCACGAGATATAGAAAAGAAGAAGAAGAAGGGTGTGTTCTTGTTTTTGGGGGCTGTGATAGAAAAAGGATTCTGCTTCTGTGCTTCCGGCAAACCCAACTACGGCATATCCAAGCAAGACAAGAGACAGCTTGGTTGCTTGAGATGAAGCCAGAGTTAGTGGTAAGAATAGATAAGTTTGTAAGAAAAGAATTTTGAAAACTAGAGAGGGCAACTTGTGTACTGTGCAAAAACAGCCGACAGGTAGTGTCATGTTCATCGTTCCCACGCCCTGCAACTATGGTCCCACCACCTTACCACCTTCCCTCTCCTCCATTATTGCCATTTTCTTATCTTTTAACCCACTTGCTCTCTCCAAATTACCAGATAAGGTACATTATTTAGTATTAAGATATAACCTTAGATAACCTTCCATTGAGTTTGTCACAATGCTGTTGGAGACCATACTTTCTAATGTTGATCACCTTCTTAATAGAATAGGTATTTGGAATCTAAGCAGCTACTTTTATGATTGACAAGGAAAAAGGATGCATGTTTTCACAAATTGACCACTTTGGATGATCCGATTAGTTCATGGGACTCTTTATGTGTCTTTAGGCACATTAGGGTTTGCATTGGAATTCTCACAATAGAATTTTTGAAGTATATAAGTAATAGAGAATAGGTTTTTATTTTTTAAAAGTTAGGAATGATAATAGGCCGGTATTATCTAAAATTATATAAGTTAAATTCGACCATTCGATTAAAATAATGTTGTTTTGATAATTTTATTTAAAATAATATTGTTTTAGTCGATCGCTTAAATTCGACTCGAGTATTATATAAATAAATTTGAGGGAGGATGAAATACTATTAGATAATATTGCTACATTACATCAATAAGTTTTAATTAGTTTAATCAAACAATGTAATGTTATACATAATATATTAATTAATTTTAGCTTAATAGTAAATACTATTTTATAATTTTATTTAAGATTCATCATTATAAATTTAAATTATATAAATTTAATAACTCTTAAATATGATTCGAACTAATTAAATAAAATTTAAATTAATAATTTATTATAACTAATAATTTAAGTTAATTAAAATATAATATTAGTTCAATAAACTTAATTAAACCAACCACTACAAAAAAAATGGAGTTTAGCGACGGAAATTACCGACGGAATGCAGACAAATTCCGTCGGTAAGCTTATTTAGCGACGGAAT